>QVNW01000049.1:0-51919 GCA_014825475.1 Pseudomyrmex flavicornis
AATCATTTCGTCGGATGAGCCAGGGAAAGAAGAGGAAAGAGACACAAAAGAAAGAGAGAGAAAGAAAGGGAGAGAGAGAGAGAGAGAGAAAAAGAGGGTCGTTGAAATTTTTTCTCGATCTAGTATCGTATTCAGATGTAACTCATGTTAATGCCCGGAATGTTATGTTCACCGTGTTAACTACATTTTTAGTCTCTCAAGTTATATAAGTATCTGAAAAACAAAAATGAAACATCGTAACGGACCGCGCGACATTCCCAATCAGAAGTTTTGGGCTTCGAACGTTGCTTACCTGCGAAATCGAGGATTGCGCGATGAAAATCTTCTGCGAATCACCGCGTACATGATAATTGTTTCATCGCTCGCAGACTTTTGTTATTGTTACTGTGCGTACATTAAAATCACAATGGGCTCCTTCAAAGAAGCTCCGAATTCCTCGGTTATGTTCGCGGAGTGTAACAGAATAAAGCCGTTACCAATTGCGTGCTCGCGAAGTTTGCAAAGAATTTGCACCGGCGCGCATCTCTCGCGAACACAAAGTGAATCCTTTTGTCGAACGGTAAAAAGGGAAGAAAGAGCGACGAGAGAACGAAACTCCGGAGCAAAGGGTACCGGTCGAGAGAAAAAGAGAGAGAGAGAGAGAGAGAGAGAGAGCGGGGGAGCAAGAAGGGGGAACGCATAAATGCGAGATTGAGCCTCATTACCGGCACGCAGCTGCTTCCAGGCTAATAAGCCGTCACAGCTTCTGTGCAAACGCGTCTCGATGCAAATGTTAGCTCTTCAAGGCGCTCCGGAGAAAAAGAAGATCCGTCGGATGATACCGAACGAACGCGAAGAGAGAACAAACGAAAAAGAGAAATCATGTTGTTGCTCTAAAAAAAAAAAAAAATTGTTCGCGAGCGCAGACAGATCGAAGACAATTTTTCCGCTCGGCCGAGCGTTACGGAACAATGTGCGATTTTGACGCGGAAAACAAATTTGTCACTTGTAAGCGATCCCGAATTTTCGACGCGCGCGCGCGACTGATCTAATTCCCGATAACGTGCGCGCGTCCTTTCACCCACGAAGAAGAAGAATTGCCGGTACGCGGTGTAAGTCGAGAAGGGTTGGAGAGGGCGTAGAAGGCGCGCGTTATCCCGAAAGTTTAGTAGCCGGCGCGAGAAACCGGTAGTAAAGTTATTCACGGTGGAGAGAAAAGAGAGAACTGGAGGGGAGGAAAAGAGGAAGAGAAAGAAATAAAGAGAGAAAGAGCGAGAGAGGAGTGAAGCTCGGGTAGTATCCGAGTACCCGAGCGATGCTTACAGATAAGGACAGAAGGTGTAACTTACTAGGCCTCAGCTTATATCCCGATACATCGTGCCTTTATATCCGCGGCCTCCCGTTACATGCTTCTCGCCTGTGTGTATAATATACGTGTGCTGCGTATTCTTCTCGTCTCTCTTTTATCTCGTCCTCCCTTCACCCGCGTCGTGTTCTCCCGTTTCTCCTTTTCCCGAATACCCCCGTCGCGGCTATTATGCGACTTATAAATCCTTCAAATGTGTAACAAGTATATGCACAGAGACACGCGCGCGTTAGATAAGTTGCGTGTGTATGTGTGCACACAAGAAGCTCCTCGAATATATACATATATGACAGATGGGTCCGCAAACTAAAGACAATGAACGGCAACGTGCCTTTATCTCGCGCCGATCGTCTTCTTTCTCTAGCCAGACGAGATTGCGATCTGCGCGCTCTTGTAATTTGCATTTGGCGGAATGAAGATCTTCGGGATAAACGCGTGGTACTGACACGATACATTTTGGAGAACGCTATCGAAAAACATTGCAAAAGAAGATTGAAAAAAAAAAATAAATCACATTGTTTTCAACACAAGAAAAACCGTTTGTATTTTTATGATTTAAAAGGTGTTACCGCAATCAGTTGCTTTCGGACAAAACTCAGACGTTTCGCCTGAGCGACGTCGCCCTTATTTAGAGGTTGCAAACTCAAGGTCTCCAAGGTGATCGTCCTCCAGCTGTAACAATTAATCGGTAGACGGGACGTGCGCGCAGCTTGTTGCGCCCAGGTTGCTCCTCGTCGTTCGTGGGATCACGTGCTGGATCTCCCGAAAATTGACCATCTGCCGGAATAACGACTTAATTTGCCCGAGACTCCTTAGCCCGCAGCCAAGGTGGCGGTCTCGTCCGCTTCTTGGAAACGTTCTCCTTCCGTTGGCATGCTGTCGAAACGAGTCACCAACGTCTTACCTCGATTCTCTGAAGAAAATCTCGAGATCAGAATCTTCGAGCCTGACATCTCACAATCGAAAGTTGAAGACGGATCTTTTGAGAGATATTCCAACAAAAAAAAAAAGATCTAACGTCTTGCGTCGTAAAGTCGCGTGTTATCGGTTCAAAGAAATCTCTGTGTGTGTGTTTGTAAGTTAATATAAAAAACTTTGCTAACGAAACTTTCGGGACGATATATTTCGTTTGTTTCACTTGATGCGCGGAACAAATCGAGAGCCAGGTGTGTTTAAAGTAAAAAATTGACTTCGCACACTTTTATAACACGATAACCACTCCGGAAGAGAGCAATTTGATGATCATTGAGAATCCTTATGACTGTAAAAAAAAAAAAAAAAAAAATCCTCAAGCAACTTAGTTTTGTAGTTACCTTAAATTGCTACATTTACTAAGAATTTTGCGTTAATTTTTTTTTTTGTAAATTTGCATTTTCTTTCTGTTTCAGGTAAGTATCCAGTTTCGGCTAATTCTACAAAACAAGTGTTCGTTACAACGATCGTTGGTGAGTGAAATATGTTCAAAAATTGTCTTTTAACAAATTTCAAGCGTTAAAACTTGGAAGAAAGTATCATTTCGCTGTATGTACGTAAAATGATGATTTTCGCGCGGAATCAAAACATATTTAGTCTTGCGTGTTTACACCGCATGCCGATCGGATTAGACGCGCATGTGTCTAGCCGGCACCTTCTTGCGTCGCTGTCGCTTTGATTCTCATTTCTCCACGCACGTAATCGGTATCCCGACGATAATCCTTTATCGCTAAAGAGCCGGAGAATCGTAGGCAGATACGAATGCGATTTTCAAAACCTGTTATGGTCGTTCCGGAGCCTCCAAGGTGGTCTACAATTGCAGTAATAACTCAATTATCCTCTCTGGACTTTGTGCCCGCCTATCTGCCTCTTTTACTCTCAAATCTTTCACTCCGTTCCTCCTTCACCCTCGTCTCTCTTTCTCGCTCGTCCTTTCTCCGCCGCCGCGTCTCTCCTGTGTCCCCTCTTTCTCTTTCTCCTTGCGGTCTCTTTCTTCTCCCTTTGCGGTTTCTTCCTCCTTTTACCTCGATTCGATCCCCTCTGCGCGCTCTGCCGACCGACCGCGCCACCCTCCTTGTGGAACATAATAAACCCTTCGATCCCATCACGATCTTTCCATCCACATATTATTAGGGCCTTGCACACACGCCGGGAGTTCGGGGGCCCCGGTTATACCCCCGTCGAGCGCGCGGACTAGAATTGTTGTTTCACGATTACCTCATAGACCGCGGCGAGTCGCTTTATTTACCGGTATTTATCTTTATTTACTTGCATATTGATCGCGGCGGTACGACTGTAAATATTCGTTTTTGTTTTTTACACAGTTGTTTTCTCTTGGAGAAATATTCAAAAAAAATCTTCTGTATTGTTTCAAATTTTTTTTTTTTTTTATAAAAAAGTTATCTCAACACCGCCGCGTTCTCTCAACGTCGGCTAATCGTCGTGAATAAACTCAAAGTTCGGAGCGACACGGCGGCAGGCGAACATAAATCAAAGACGACAATCGCCAACAGAGAGAGCTTTCGGTTAAATCGTTATCTACTGCGGCAGATTCGGCTTCGTCTCGATAAAATATAATATATTTTCTCGTCGCTCGCGAGAAGGGAAATCTTCGTAGACAGCCGGAAGAAAGACAGAGTCGGACACAGAGAAAAAGAGAAAGCAGAACGCGGCGCAGCGAGCAGAAGAAGGAGAGACAGCGCGGTACCGCGTGCCGGAGGCACCATGGGTTCGCTCCAGACTAGAGGGGTTAAGCCAAAGCCCCATCGATCATGGGATCCAGCCAGTCCACGATCCCATGACTCTGACCATAAAGCCTCGTAAGACCCGCGCCAAAGAGAAGTTCGAGCGAGAGTCGACAAGAGAGGGAGGAAAGGGAGAGAGAGAGAGAGAGAGGGAAACGAGTTGGACCCTGTAACCGTGAACTCTGCACGCCGCGGCTTTATGGCAGTACGACGACGTAGAATTACCCCCGTCGTAAGCAAGTATATACTTAAATCTCGCGCGCGCACGCATGTAAGTCGCGCACAAAAATTACGTCTGTGCGCGAACGACTGAGATTGTGGAAAATCTCGTCTGTGTGTATTACAAAGGAGGTGTGGCGCGATTTATTCGTCTCTTTGATTGAAGTTAATGTTTGTTTCGATTGAGATTTCACGGATCATCAAACCTGACAGTATTCGAAACGTACACATTTAAAAATAAAAAGCATTTGTCAGCAATTTTCAACGTAATTCGAGTCAACCGAATTTGTTTTGTCATCGCAAAGTCGCAACATTGTGTGCATTTCTATTATCTACGAGTTTCGGAAGTGAAACTTGTTGGCTGTTTTCCCAACCGAGTCATTGGTCGCAATGCTAACCACGTGACTCTCCGCTGTTATTGACTCCATCCTTCTGTCGGAGATAGCTTACTCCCTCACTTCCGCCCTCTTCCTCTTTCCAATTCGTTGCCCTTCACCCCCGCGGTCGGTCCTCTTTCCCTACCTCCCCATCCTTCCTTCCTCGCGAAGCCAATCTTCCATCCCTGGAGTAAGACATTGAGGCACCTGCTAGAGTCCAGCTCAATCAGGGAGTATAGCATGTCGGCACCCAGGCCGACGGCGGTAGTGGGAGAGCTTGCACGGCATACCGTGGAACTGTATCCGGACGGAGCAGGGGCCCTCGACCGACTGGGTGGTCCTACCGCTTCAGTTGTGTTCCGACGCGCTTCAAGCCAACACTACGAACACACTATTTCTGATCCGCCGGTGTGCCCGGCGAGCGGCCGATCTATCGCACGGTAACCTCGCAAATTATATACCGGTTCCGATGTGCTCTCCTTGGCGCTCGGTAGCGCCGACCCGATTCGTCAGTAGCGATCTTCTTTTCGATCGTCGTGGAACTAAGTCCGACGTAGTTTTGCCGACGAGACAGTGAAAACAAGAATTAGTCTCAACGATTTACTGAGCCGAACAGAAAACAATAGTAATTACAGTCGAAATTCGTTCGAAATGTACCAAGGTATGACACGTGGAGCTATTTGTTGAATTTGTCGTTGAAAGAAAGGAAGAGTTTTCGTTGTTGTACAATTTAGACCATAAACATTTCTCGTTCAAAGTAAAAGTGAACAAATACATAAATTATACAGTAGTGTTGTTCATGATCGATCTGACAACAAGTGACTGGCAAACGTTTGTGCGTTGAAATTTTACATGTCGAAGAGGTGTAGCAGAAAAATCGACGACACACGCGGTCGGCGAGAAATCTTCCGCGAGTAACGTGAGGAAAACGCCGGAGACGAATTTTGTGAAATCGGTGGAAAAGATAAAGCGACAAAGATAATTCTTCTTTTGCCGTTGGAGCGGAACGAAGCCGATAGCAGCAAAATGCGAAGAAAGGAGAAGGTATAAGAAACGATAACGACAAGGTGGCGCGGGGTGTAATCAAATGCAGGTTTATTTAGAACGGCTTTGATAAAGTGGTTAGTGCGAAAGCGTGGATCGGGCCAATCATACCTGATTGCCTGGACGTGAGTTGTGCGAACCGAGAGTGAGAGGGAGGGAGAGAGAGAAAGAAGAAGGGAGAGAAAGGCTAGTCGTCCACCATCGTGGCTCGTTGCGCACGTCGAGGATGAAGACGTCTCGCGCCGGAGGATGTTACGTGCCACGCGATTCATAGCAACGTCCTTTTACTTTTGTCAATCGACAATCGTGCGCGTTATCACCTAATCCCTACCCGAACGAAATATGTATTCGTTCGCAAAGTGACTTCGCTTTGATAAACAAGTAAGTTTCAAACAAAACTACTTCTATTGCGAGAGTTTTAAGAGCTTCTGACTATTCACATTCGAGTGGCGGATAAAAAGCGATTAGATCAGGGATGATGAAACAGGATGGTGACGTGCGTCTATTAAACCTCTGAATAAGTACAATGAGTAATTTCAACTCGAGGAAATGCGTTCGAAAGAAACTGTCGCGGTTATTTTTTCTTTCTTTTTCGACAAATTTTCCAGTTCCTGCAGTTCTTTCTGGACGAAAAGAAAAAAAGGTTTCGATGCTTTTGAAACTTTCTATCCCAGGTATGCGCGCACCGACCCTACGAGCGAGCTATTCAACGTTTCCTTCTCGTATTCTTTCGGAGAAGTCTCAGCCGTGGACGTGGCTTGTCCCGGGGTTTCTCTACGAAACGCCTAATTCCCAATTTCTATTCCCGCTGCACGTTACCGCTTGCTTTTGTGGTGAAGGGCCAGCTTTCGCCGCTTTTTGGGTACGCACGGGTCTCCGGCGCGAGAAATATCTCTATTATTGTCATGGAGATGGACCGTGCGCGCTCGTTGGACCGACGTCACGTCGTATTCGGTTGTTAACTTCACGTGTAGTTGCGAAAGAGTTTTTCGAATATTTTCAATTAAGCAAACGATCTTGAAAATCCTGCTCCGCGATTTTTAAACATTCAATTCGCGGCAAAGTCACGAGATGACACGAGAGACGCTCTACGCGGAGAGACTTTCACGCGGATCATCCGCGAACATTTTGTCCCCTGTAATGGAGAGGAACCGGCAAGAGGCTATCGCATACAGACGGACGGACACACAACACACGAAGAACCAGTTCTCTCATTTCATTGCGTTCGTTGTCCGATAATGACGCATAGCATGGCGGATCTGTGCGCGGCAAGCGTTATATAGCGCGCGCGGACGTATAACGCGCGTGTGAAAGCGCAGCACCGCACGACGCGCGAGAGCAAACACTACACACGAAAGGAGAGAGAGCGCGCGTCGAATAGAAATTTTCCTCCCACGTGAACCGAGTTCGCTCCAGCGGTTCCGAAGGGAGAATTATCCCCTGCCCGCGGAGATACCCTGCTGCAGCCGCTAATTTACGACGATCACGGGATTTTCGCACGAGGCAAAAGAGAGGACCGGGGGCCTGATCTCTCCTCTAACGAGTGTCCGAGTGCTCGTTACGCGATTACCGACATTTTCACGAGATTGAATTTGTGTTCGCAGTCTGATCGGAGGAGAGCTGCGCGTCTCTCTTTCTCGTTTATCCCCGCGGTTTTCTCGTTTTCTTTGAAACATCGTGTATAATAATAGATAAAGTGCAAACACGCGAGCGGGATGCTGTAACACGAAAGTGGAGATTTAAAATACAAACGTTTGCTCTTGTAAATACAGCGATTGTTGTTGCGAAATTCTCAGTTGTTTACTGCTGCGATTTCTTAATTTTGGACTGATACTGAATTATCTTTTCGTCGCGATAAAGAGATCACACGCCTAACAGTTTGTTAAAAAAAAAAAACAAAATGCAAATCTTGCTTAAAATTTTCTGATACACCTTGTATAGACACGCGCGTGTACAAGGATATACTCTTAACTGCGAAAGATATACGACGATCGGCACGTGTGTTACTCGAGTAATTAGCGAACGCTTCGTTCGAGTGGATGTTAATAGACGTGTCTAAAACGGTTATAAATCAGCGAAGTTATTTCAACCATCGAGCAACGTGTTGCGTCGAAAATAAAGAAACGGTATGAAGCATTGATGATTAGCAACAAAGGTCGTTTACACATCCCTACATTATTTGTTTGCATTGCAATCAGCACCTTGTCACGTACTGACGTTTCTGCGAAAAGTATTTAAAAAAAGTCAGTAAAAGTATTTTACTGACGTTTCTGCGGAATTAGCAATTAGCACATTCTTGTGTGCAATGTAATTGTTGAATTGTGTCAGCAACTGTAGTTTCAAAAAAAAAAAAAACTATCTATAAATCTTCAGATAAATTTTCTCTTTCAAAATGCGATTCAGTATTACATTTATTGGGAAAATTTGTGAGAAGGAAGAAACGTGTGACGCGCATTGAGGCGTTTTCAGAAAAGACGAAACGTGTTTTCGGGGCGACGAGGAGCATCAAGCCGATCCTGAAAGAGCGCGACGGGTTGTTTGCTCTCGCCCGGATTTTATGGCTCCGACAGGCCAAGTCGGACAATTACTGGTTGTTAAACTCTGACTGTGCGCCCCGGCAAAGCGATCGCGAAAGTCAGCGACCATGTCAGGGCCAGCTGCGGCTTGCTACTCTCTATGCGGAGACTCTTCGCGTTTTGATAATTACGCATTCACTTGGTTTAATAAAAATATCGCGTATGCGATGTAAAATATATTGTAACAAAGAAGATAGTGTAGAACTTACACACATACACACAACCACGATCTTCTTCGAGTCTCTCGTTGAGTGTCTCGCGTCGGATATTAACGAGGGTCAGCGGTTGCGAGAGCGAACAAGACACGTTTCAGATCCCGCTGGCTAAAATTCCTGCGTTTCACGGGCAATAAGCGCGCGCGCGTTACCGCGGAAAATATACGATGAAGAAATTACGCACGGAGATGTGCGCGGATCTCTTAATTCTGACGAGACAAGCGGTACCGCCCGACCCCTCCGTCTCTTCCCCTTCTCTTGATTCTCGGGAGAGAATCGTCTCTATGAGCGGACGAACCTCACGGCTCATATTCGAGCCCGGACAACCCGCAATTATCTTTACTAAACTAGAGACCTACGTGATTACACGGTTACTCCGGTTATAGTTTCGCGGATGCGGGATCTCTCATCTTCCCGATCCGCGTCTCTCTCTTTCTCTCTCTTGTAAATTGCAACTCATCTCGAATATCAAGGCACGATCGATCCGGTAAAGAGATAGGATGCGTCACTCCTTGAAGATATACATCTGGAGGTTCATCTTCATCTAACGTTACAATTTTCACTGCACGGTTCGTGCGCAATTAATAAAATTTTTAATCTCAAAAAACGAAAACGACCCGTCTCGAACATGAGCTGTTCATTTATCGGACGCGGTGTGCCGTTTGCAAACACAAATGGCAGCGCGACGAAGAACAAACGAAGAGAAAAAGTTCAACGGGGCGTTAAAACATCGAACGTACCGCGCGCGTACTCGTAACGAGTTTCGATCCCGAGGCGACTTTAACCGGTCCCGAATAAAGAGAGATTGGTTTGTTGTCGGGAGACACACGCGCGACAGCAAACACGACGCACTTTTCATCGAGCTTGTATGCAAATATTCGAATGATCGCGTACTTACGTGCGCGATTTAATTTCGCCGCATTGCCGGCCAATCGAGCGGAAACTCGCGTTCAATTCGCGGCATTGTCGTAAATTCGCATGACCGACCGCGCGCTTGTGACTCTCGATGAGTCGGTTGAATGGGATCGACGATGCGTTCCAAACTGCCTGCGACACCTCGAACTTCTCGCCATTGTTTCTGCTCCGTCGCGAAACAACGGCGCACATGCCGATCGCAAGAACCAGGGCGGGGCGTGTGCCGATCACAAAGCCACTCGCCTCGCGAGACGGGAAGAAAGGGTTAATCGCTTACCCGCGGAGTGTGTGGTTTTGAATCGAATGTCACCGTTGTGTCATTGAAAGAGTCGTCGGTTGACCTTTCCGATCGGGTTAATTCGGCACGTCAATAGAGCCACATGCTAAGTTTTTTACTTCAAAATAAATAATAGATCAATATTGTTTTCTATACACGTATGTTTTAAAGACAAAACGTACTCGCACATGAAAATATTGCACGGCGTATGCTATTTATTAATTTTCAGTTTTATATTAATTTTCAATCAATATTCAGCAATTCTGAATTAATTATTTCAAATTCAACGATGTGTGTTTTTTTTGCTTTCTATTAAAAATTTAAATTACAAAATACATGTTTGCTTCTGCTTTTCCTCCCATCCTCCACGTACATTGCAATCATTTTCCGCGCTTATTTCTTCGCGGAAAAGGGTTTGCCGAAGCGTAACTAAATCGACGCGACACAGCCCAAGGGGGACGCACTTCGTCGCGCGACAATATAATTATTTTGCACGGCCACGCGTGTGAAGAAATTGGGGGAAACATGCAAAGGGATTGGGGAGAGAAGAGAAGGTCGGAAATGGAAGACGGCGTGCGCCAAATCGCGCCTGGCCGCAATGAGCCTGTAGGGGTTCTCGTTTGTTTGCCAAACAATCGCCGGTTCAATTTGACTGCGATGAAAACAACGAGTATTACGATCGTTGCCTTCTCGAGAGTGCTGAGCGGAAAGATGAGAGTGCGTCGACGAAAACCCTTTCGATCGGCTTTGGAACCAATCGAAACCAACTGTAGATTTATCGATTTTAACTCGAGTGTAACTGAAGATATTTCATTCTCTCTCTCTCGTAAATATTGTACGGGCGTGTGTGTTATTGATGCAAGCGAAAGAAGATCTTCGAAGTCTTTTGTTCTTAGACGCGATCAAAGCTATTTATCGGCGATAATCGTCACTCTCTCGAAGATAATGATTTCTAGATCATGCTGACTCGTTTAACATCAATAATCTTCCGCGCACGTAATTCTATCCCGTCGATCTTCCCGTTTTTCTTTCTTTCTCTTTCTCTATAAGTTCTGCCGACAATGCGCCAGTCGCTATAAATATATATATGCACGCGCGCGCGCGCGAATACGTCGCGACTGTCGCCACGTGCGAAGCAGTTCCGAGGGATCTCTCCGCGCTCTTTCGCCCCGTTCCTCTCTCGCTTCCTCGACGGATCGCGGGTTTCTCTCTTCGGCCTTCGGTTCCTTCAACTTCGCGCTCCTCCGTCTTCGGCACCCTTCTCGCCCTCGAGGGACCGACTCCGGAGGAATATTCCCGGTCGACATTTTTCTCGTAGGAATGCGGAGTCGTTACGTTCGCGAGGCGTTACGATCGAAACGCCCGGGATGTTCTTACCGGTTCCACGGATCCGGAGAAAGAAGGTTGTTCTGTCGGGAATTCGAGATCGCGCTTCGTGTCACTTCACGCGAAATTGAAGAGTCTCGGGAGCTCGCCAGTCCGGTGGAAACTTAACTGCTCTTGCTGGCAGTCAATTTCACGAAGAATCGTCAAAGATCCACTAGACAATTTTATACAAACGACAAAATTATGTTTGTTTAAAAATGTACACATGTAATAGTACAGATTTGCTTTTTGCAATATTGGATTTAATATTGGCTGCTACTGAGTTTGACATAAAGCTAATAGCACAATTCTTACGTTTAATCTGCAATTTTTACGTGAAGGGAACAGAATGCGAATAAACGTCAAAATGAATTTTCAGTGTCAAAATTTTTCTAATTTGTAAAAAATAAAAGTTTTTTCAAGATGTAAATTGTACGCGTGATGTTTTTGAGCGTGCGCGAACGTTTTCTGATGAAAACGTTAGAGAGAAGGGACGGAAGAAGTTTAAAAGGAACGAAGAAAAGAAAAATGCTGTCGAGACAACAAGGTTGCAATTTTTTGCCGATGGCCTCAGTGTTATAATAGACATCACGCGGTCACCCTATGCAGGCTACCGAGTTTCGACAGGCCTTCCACGAACGAGCTACGACCGAAAAAGGTCTGGTAGCAATGAATTAAAGACGTCTTCTGAGTAAGTAAGCGCCCGATGCGTAGATTCCATTCTTCTATCAAGCTTTTATCGTTATTGTTTTTTTTTTTTTATCGTTTTCGTAACAATTTCTACGAACATATCGGCGCATTGACAATTCAAGTTACAACATCGACGTGATACGTTAATTACATCTTGTTCTCGTTACGTCGTCGTTCGTGGACGATAGTTAAGGATTCTCTCGGTTTATCTGATCTCTCATATCGTGGCGTTAGTTTTGATTCTTCTTTAGGGCCCCGTGAACATCACAAACGCGTCATCCTGGTCCCTTTCGAAGACTTCTCGGGACTCGAACACGAGGATACCCGAAGTAACACGAACGCAATCACGAGGACGAACGCATACGCATGCGCGCGCGCGCGCTGGAGGACTCTTCGTCGTCGGAGCAGACATTTCTTTGTTATGGAGTCCAGTTCTTTTCTCGTCCGTAGGAAAGGCTTCGAGTCCGACTCGAAACTAATTCATTTAAGTCTAATCCAAAATCATCTTCGAAACACCGTAAAGAATTTTTTCATCACCCTTTGGAAAAACTGTCGTAGAAAGGGTGAATTACGGTGTAAAAAAAAAATTCTATACTTTGTGCTTTTCTAATATATACAGTTGCGTATTCATTTCGGTTCTTTAAATATCTCACGTAAAAAAACGAACAAAAAACCAAGGTTTCTCGCGAACTGTCTACCTGGGGAGGAAGAAATTGTCATTTCGCTCGTAATTCCGAGACAACTTTACGTCCCCACGAAAGTAACGACGTTGATCGCGTGGAGATCGGATCGTGATTGTTGCTACCGGAATACGAAGGTAGAAACGGCCGGTAGGCCGGGTCGTGAGAGAAACGTGTACGCTAGTTAGTTAGTCGCGCTCGTGTTAGTAGCCGCAGGTAGGCCCCGTCTCTCTCCAGCGGGCGGGCGCGCGCGGACGCACGGGGATGTGGGGCCCCCGTGGCCGAGAGGGAGATACATATTTGTTACGAGACGATGTCGCTCCTCGGCGCGTACGTGATTCGCCTGCGCGATTCGAATAAAGACCTCCGCCTGGGTGACTTCGTTTCCAGGGTGAAGCTCGCCTGGAATCGCGAACATGCCTCCAATAAGGAGACGGCGATTGACGGACCGGCGTTCGAATGCGTCGTTGTTCAGCATTCGATTCCCTTGCTCTTTTTTTTTCCTCTCTTTCTCCCGAGAGAGGAAGAGATTGCGTGTCCGGACTCGATAACCACGTGATAACGTTTCGCGTAAATAGCCGGTGTGTTTTCGCCAATTGCGTGATAAACACGCAATATTTCGATTCGACTGATAAATCGGTACGTTTCACGTTGTGTCGTCGATATTTACATTAATTTATAGTACATGTTATTTGCGATCATTACTGTGTGATTGTTTTTCGCAATTAGAATGAAGTCGTCATCGAACGAAGACGCGTTTTCTTCGCGGGGCCGGGGCACTCGTTAAGAATGAGAAGTACAACTTCAACGGCTACCAATCTTGTCGATTGTCCAAGTCTTCGCGGTTAATTCCGTCAATCAGGATTTAATTGAAATTCTGCTAAAGGAGATACCATTGTTCGTGCGAGAGCACGAACTCGCCGTACGTCGGCCGATTCGACGTTCGCTAATTAACCCTCGCATTTCTCGTATGCGTCGCACGAACGAACTAATTAACGGTGAAAAAAGGTAATGCTCGGCGCGAGTACCCGGTGCGCGCACACCTCGGATTTATTTGCTCGCGTCAAATGATTTAATTACAAGGCGCGGGCAGCGAGATAGCGGTGGCGAGGCCGCGGTGTAATTCGTCGGAGATCGCATCGGCGCGTCTCGATCGTAAGTCTCTCGGTTAAGTGAAATCTGGAAATTCTCGACGGAGAGGAAGAGGGGAATCCTTGGCGCCTCGTCTTAAAACTCGCGCCACCGATCGCGCATCAATCGATACTTATACGGCGCCTACCTACCTTACGCGGCGGTAATTACTCTCGAGAGAGAATTTCGTAATCTTCGCCACGCGCTTTAATCGGTAATTAAGGCTTAAACTTATATCCGTGTGTGAGTGCGTGTCCATCCTCTCTATTTCGTCTTCCGTTCTCTTTCCACGTGCGCGTTTAACTCGACGCCACGTCGTCGAGAGCGATCGGTCTCTCGCGCTCTCTTGTGTGTTCCTGGCATTACAATTTTTTTTTTCGCGATCTTCACTAGAGCACTCATTAAGGAAAGACCGGCGGGACGCAAAAGGGTCCCGGCCAGTTCGTAATTAGTGGCACTAACGAGGGACGCGCTTTTTGCGACGCATGTACGCGCATCAGTGTGTAAGAACGCGGTGTATATTGCTCGCGAGAATCGATTTTCGACTTTTTGCAAAGATTGATTTTTTTATGAAAATGATCTGCGGGCAAATAAATTAACGCATACAACGCGACTGATATTTCTCTCGTCATGTAACAATCTCTGCCTCGGAGAGAAATTCTAAATTTTTTCTTGTGCGATTATTTTTAAAAACATACATATATATTTAATTAATTAATATTATTATTTTGATTTATAATACAGTAAGCATATTGACGTCATCTCAAAACACCCGTGATATCTGTTAAAACACTATCGAGAAGCAACAAACTGTAATGTATAGAATTAAGATCCGAAGTCACAAACTTTCGATGCAGTCTCGATCGAGCAGCCGGGAGAGAGACCCTGGGCAGGTTTCACCTGTTCTTTTTTCCCCATCTCGAGTGCTATCTCTTTTAAAGGGCCCAAACGCACACTTGGACGTTCCTAGTCCAACCGGTCCACGGACACAATCATGCCACCGCGTTCACGGTGTAGCCGAAAAACGTCCGAGACGGAAGAAGACCGAGCGAGTGAGAAACGTAGACGGTTACGCGCGTGTGTATATATCGAGGGATGCGTATATATGCGCGCGTGTATATGTGTATGAAAACAGAGACGCGAGACACTGGCGTAGCAGAATTATTTATGATGCCTGATAGAGACGCGGTTCCGAGGCAACGTTGTCTAAGAAGGCAGGAGACTTGGCTTCACGCACCGACGCGGCATTCCTCTGCCTTCCTTCTCGTGCCCTCTCATTCCTGCCCCCTTTCACTGCACTTTCGTTCCTCTTTTCGCTCGCTCGCTCGCTCGCTCGTTCGTTCGCCAACTTCATTCTCCCGCGCACTCGTCAACTCTCACATCTCTATAGCTTGAATCGGCTTAATGACGAGGGGATTCAACGCGAATTGCCAATTGTGCGGCGTGTGTTATTGTAAACACATTCTTAGGCAGTCGTGGCGGGACTGAAGAAGGTTCTTGTAAGTTTGTAGTGATGCGACACGGAAGAGAGAAATAACTGAGCGAGCAAAAGAAGCTTCTGTTAGATTGGCTCTTCGATGGTTTGCTTTCTCTCTCTCTCTCTCTCTCTCTCTATTTTTTTTCTCTTCCTCTCTCTTCCTCTCGGAATATCGCAATGTTAATACGGAGTGTATAATTATTTTGTGTACATTGTTCGAATCACCTGTCTTAACCTTGCCGCGTATGTGCGGCGCTCTCGAACAGGGGTAAAATGAATACAAGTGGATAATGACGGTTAAGCGTTCGCCCACGGGAAAGTTATAAAGGTCGATTTTTAACAGTCAAGCTCGTACACGCCATGCTTCGTGCCGAGACACGCCGCGATCTTCTTTTTTTTTTTTACGCATTTACAAACACCTGCTCTATCCGAGTACATTGTATTTCCATAATAACGTGGGATAATAAGTGAGGAATGATCAATGACAGCTGAAAACGTGCCTATAAGCAAGAGACTCTTTACTCCACTCGAGTTAAAGATAATTGTTGCAACAATCTGCGGCGTGTTGCATATTTAACTTTAGAACTTCACGCGGCAAGAACTATGCCTCTTAGAAAATTATATTTAAAGACTCTTGAGATTAATTTTTTACAAATTTAAATCCATATACATGAAAAACTACACACAGTTTAATTTAATAAAAAAGAAATAAATATAACAATATGCGCACACATCGTAAATTCGAATATTCTTCTTTCACATATCACACAGCTTCGTTATTTTCCGTCTATGAAGAAGTCTCTTGTAAGAAATTTCTTGAACAGGAAGAGAGAAGGGGGAGAGACAAGTGCATCCATCGTATGGCGAGAGCGTGAGCCCCCGCGCCGCGGTTGCCCCGCAAGCGTAATAACTTAATTACGCGATGCCACGGCGGGATAACGTTCGGGTGTTAAGCATGGGGGCCACAGAGGTTAAAGCGGGGGCCCCCGAAAGTTCCCGCTCGCGGGGCAGAGCGGCGGAGAGGTGGGTGGAAGACGGAGGGACCACTCCGGATTGTGGGTACTACGAGAAGCGTGGGCGTCTTGCTCTTTGGCCCGCGGGAAGTTTTTTGTGGGACGGACAGAGCCGCATTCTCTTATTTATTACCCGGAATATTAAGTTACCCACCTTATACCACGGGGCACCATAAGGCCCCCATGGATTCTCGTAACTATCACCACCACCACCACCATCACCACTACCATCAGCAGCGGCAAGAACACAACAGCAACAATAACAACAGTAACAACACAACACCGACTCGGTTGCATCGTTTCATTCTCGTCGCTTCTTCCCCCTCGGGACAATCGTCGGGATGGCGGAGGGTTCCGATATCCCGTAGCGCGTTCTTCGGCTTCATCGGCCAGATCCCGCGGAAAGTCTCTCTTGTGAGAGAGAAGATACATCGGAGGTAGCTCTATCGCGGATTGGAGATCTAAATTGATTTTAGATCCCGGGACTCGATTGGTCCGGTCCGAGTATAACTCGGCGTTAATTAAGAGAGACCGCACTGCCGTCTCAATATCGGGTGAATACCTCGGCATTGCGAAATTATGATTTGTTGCTCTTGCCACCGGTGTTTTTCTTTGGTACATTGAACCTTGTGTGCTCGAACGATCTGACTCGAAATATCTACTCGCGTCAAAGTGCCAAAACATAGTTGAATTTTTAGTTTAGCTAAAAATATTCCACACACATGAGAAACATCATCGAATTTTAAATAGCCGGGGATATTTTTACGACAAAAATAGCGGGCCGCGAAATGTAAAGCGTCGGAATCGACGACTTGTTGCGATCATGTGGACGCACATGTGAAATTTAAAGAAAAAGATAGACGGTAAAAAAAAGAGAGAGAGAGAGAGTAAGTAGAGAGATGGGATAAAACTGTTTTTGCGTGCGCACAACGCAGCACGATGTTGAGCGCAGCAGCGAGACAGGGCCAGGTATACTATACTCACGCTAAGGTCGGAATACGAAACAAAACGAAAAAAAGGGAGAAAGAAAAAGACCGAGGAAGAGAAGCGGGCGAAGGGCCTAGGGTTCGCAGCCTGTTTCGGTCGTTCATAAATCCTCCATCTTAGCTCTGCGTTTCTCTCTCTCTCTCTCTCTTCTCTCTTCTCTTCTCCTCTCTTCTTTTCTTCCCTCTCGCGCTTTCGCACACACGCGCACGAATGCAGCTGAGCACACACCGACCCACCTTACTTTCTTATCCAATTTCTTATCCCCCTTCCCTCTTTCCCTGCCGTTGTCCGAGTCATTATAGTCCACGGCCTCTCATTTGTTTCCCTGCCTAAGCTCCCATTTTGCGCGGCGAGAGAGTACGGGGGGTGGTCACCCGCGCAGACTAAGCTCTCGAAATTCTCGGATTTCTTAGTATGTTCGAAATATATATAAATAAAGTCAAAGCGCGCACAGAGCTGTGACGTAAACAGGTGTGCGAAAACAAAAACGCGAAAGACGAAGAAATTATATCGCGACAGGTTTGATGAATTTTTTTTGCTGCAATCAGATCGGATTGGATGATCAAGCCTCTCCTAACATCGAGAGATCACTCGACACGCGCGCGATTATGTTGTTCCGCGTTTACACACGAGTTTATCTCCGAGACCATTACCGCGCAAATTATCCGTAGCATTCAATTCGAGAATAACCAACCCTTCGGGAGAACTTAGTCGAATGAATTCAGACAGTCGAGATAGCGTTTCTCTCGTTTTTTTCTCTCCTTCGCGATTATACTATAAATACATCTCATTCCGCTTCCTGAAGTTGCATGCGTGCGTCTTTTGCTTATTCATGAGGTTAAACGGCACGGCATAATACTTCGCTTTGCTCGCATCCAACTCGCATCCGATTTGAGTATCTGCTCCCTTCTCTCTCTCTCTCTTTTTCTTCGCATTGCGCGCATTTCCGGTGATCCTGTCGATCGCGATTACATACATTCCCGGTGATTCAATTATGCGTTCGACTTTATGGCGCAGTTTCCGGACGTTGATACGCCCCTGGTGCCTATCGTGCACAGGTTGCATCCGGACGTGCATAGGTGTCCGGCGTGTGTACCCGCGACGCACATCGAAAAGGTGATGCGCGCACGCGTGCACGCGTCTCCGTGTTGGTGCGTTTCGTGGTAAAGGGCGGCGGAGGTGGAGGTGTGTCGACAATCAAGATTACGTGGGCGGATACACGCGCGGCCCAGCGCCGGCGGCCTGGCAGTGCTGTGTGTCCCGCTTCTTCTTCTTGCTCCGGTCCACCTTCGCTCTCTTCCATTTTCTCTCTCTCTCTCTCTCTTTCCCTCCCTTTGCTGCGCATTCTGTCCCGTTTCCTTCCAGCGCTGCTCATACCTAGGCCCTGGGCTTCTTCTCTTCCCCTCTGGGACCCCACCGGTTTGCTCAGCCACCGACGCGTATGCTCGCGTATATACCAGTCTCCCGCGCGCCACACTATTTACAATTCGCTCGGTATCTTATGCAAGTGCGAGCACAATATCGAGCGCACATCCCTTCTCGAATTCCGAATTGAGAACCGGCTGGATTCCGAATTGACTCGTGTCCGCGAGAAATGTTTTCACTCGCCTTGCACAACCGGATCTTAAATAAATTGCTTTCCGAAATTCTACGCAGACATATCGATGTTTTAAATAAAATGTTTGTCGCGCAATAAAACCAGAATAAAAATATAACGAATAAATAAAAATGTAACGAACTGATAAAACACGACAACAAATCAATTCAATTAGAAAGAGCGCATTCCGTGTACACGCTTGCCATTTCGTGTAATTAAAGTTGAAGTTGCGGGTACAATTAATGGTCAAATTCTGAGATTACTTTCTCTTCCCATTTGTGAAACTGGTCCAGTGACACCGAGATTGGTCTCCAGCCACCGCCGTCCCTGTGCCTTCCTCCGCTTCGCGCCCGGAGACGCGTCATAGTGTAGTGGTGGTGGTGGTGGTAGAGGATTCAAGATAAATTCATGAGCGCGCGCGATGTCCTCACGACCACGTAGCCGCGCGCGCACCTCGATCAGCTCGAGCATGTAAATGTAAAGGAGGCTTTGCGAGCGGAGCGCATTTTATTAGCGCGCAAACGGGGAAAGGGTTTGAGGGGTGGGACGGCGGAGAGGCAAGAAAGACGGGAACCTTGTAGGCTCACGCTTTTGGACCGATCTCGCTTCGCGCGAGCACACGCGCGATTACACCGGCGTTTGCACAAGACAGAGAAAGAGAGAGAAAAAAGAGAGAGAGGGAAAAAGAGAGATGGAGAGATAAAGAATTTAAAGAGGGGGTCGGGCAAAAATAAATGTTATACGGGGAACACACAAATATCCATGTGAACCGAA
Organism: Pseudomyrmex flavicornis; assembly: GCA_014825475.1. Taxonomy (NCBI): domain Eukaryota; kingdom Metazoa; phylum Arthropoda; class Insecta; order Hymenoptera; family Formicidae; genus Pseudomyrmex; species Pseudomyrmex flavicornis. The sequence continues at coordinate 19,400 of QVNW01000049.1, forward strand.
TATCTGGTCGCAAATTTGCATCACACTTTCCACGAAGTTTCACCTCTCGTATGCACTGCGTTTCTTGGAAACGCTTTTTTTTTTTTTTTTACAACCTGCGAAACGTGTAATAAGTCACGGAAGTGGAGTACGTAAAGAGAAAATGGTTACAAATTAACTCTGCGACGTAACGTTTCGTGTGAAACACGAACGGCGCAACAAAAGTCAAATTTTATTTCGAAAATAAGATGTTCCATCGCGCAAACTTAATTTTGCAATCGTCGGTTGTTTTTTTTTTTCTTTTGACATCGCCGGTGGCAATGAGAACACGCGGAGGCTCGTCATTTATCCCATATCTCGCCCGCGAGATGCGAGAAGCATAATTTCAGACGGCCAGAATGAAGCGTGTCGCGTCACATGTTAAAAACGGAGAGTTCTGTAGGTTTGTGTCATGTTCGTGCCATGTTGTACATTAGGTGTAGGATGCCAACCGTCTCTCTCGCGGCGAGAGCGGAGAGAGAGGACGCGAAGCGAAGATGAAGAGAGGTGGCCGGATTCGCAGGTAATTGTACGAGGCAATCACGAGCGCGTTACGGCGTTCTACCTAAAAAGCGTGACAAAACGCAGGTAGCTCTTCTAGCTGCATGCGTGGAAAGGAGAGAAAGAGAGAAGGAAAGAAGAGGGAGAGACCGGAGCATAACTAAAATCTTCATCAGCGAACTGAAGAAATTTCCGTCGATGTATCTCTTTCGACGCGGAGAAAATCTCGAAGAAGCTCGAGAGAGAGAGAGAGAGAGAGAGAAAGAATGTACGTTTGCTGGTAATTCGATAAAAAGACACTTTCTTTGAAACATTGTTTCGAAAACACGAGAATATCGTCATTGCTCGAGCGTTCAGTTGATTTCTTCGTTTCGATAAGCGTCCTTCGATCCCACTCGATTCGTCAATAGAGTCATTAGTCACAACCCTCGGTGTATCTGTTATATTCGTCTACCTGCGGCCCTTTCTCTCTGAATACCGATCTTTTCTGTCTGCAACGAACGCATCCCACGCACGTTGTTGCCTTCACAAAAAAAAAAGATGCCTCATTATGCTCCTTATCTTCCGGCAACTTTGCGTTTACAAACGTGTATTGTGCATGCACCACTTAGTTAATATACAAATACACTGTAGATTCTTTCGGTTCCAACGAGAATGCGGTTGGGGAGACACACAGACCCGCTCGGAAAATTCGTTTGTTAATATTCCGTAGGTCAGGACGGAGAAACGGGTTTTCCGAGCTACGGCGTCGCGACAATAATGAATAATTCACGTTGCATCGCGTAACATTTTTGCGCACGAATTACTTCGTTAGCGCGGCGACGCGACGCGTCCCGTTGCCTGCCACGCATGTCGATTTTACCGAAACCTGAAAAGGGAGAGGCGCGACAAAAGAGACGACGAGAAGTCTTTTCACCCGCGCACTTTGGCTGCAACCGGAAGTCGAGAGAGAACTTTGAAGTTTATTTAGGCGCCGCACGTACATAAGCTCGCGAACGAAGATCCTATACGTATCCGTTGTATAATCGCGCCTCCCTTTCTTCCCCGCGAGCAAATTGCATGTTTCTGTGTTGCACAGCGGCGGTAGAGACAAACGTCGCTCGCGCTCGAAATCGACCGTTCGTTGAAACATCCAATTATAGATATCGACGTCTGTATATTAGCTCTCGTACACGCGCGCGGAGTTTTTGATTGCGCTACCGAATGGATTTCGTGAAATCCACCACCTTCGGAATCCTTTCATATCGGTCTCGCGAAGAAAAAAAGGGAGGTGAGGGAGATTCAATCGTAAAGCCGCGATAAATTTCTTTTGCGAAAACACAAAAAGCGCATTAACGCCGCTCGTCCGACCATGTGTCCGAGCGACAAAATGATGTGCTGAGCACATTGTCGAAGAAAACTTTCAAACACTGAAACGATTTTTTTCTGAATATTGTATCTCACACGTTTTTGGCATTTATATTGTTTTCTTCTAAAAAAAAAAAAAAAAACCAATTCACATCTCTCGTTTGTTGATGTATGAGATGCACATTAATAACACAAACGTAAAGCGGAGATAGAGCGGCGTGCCTTTATAGATGCGGCGATCTAATTCATAGAGGAAAACCGTCTTGACGTGCTAATCGCGCGGGTTGCTAATTCGCGCGTAACTCACGACCGGCACGCTCTGTCCTCGGCAAAGCGTCCGAGGACGACGAATCCCCGGCTTAAATGAATTAAACGCACGTATGTGAGACGCGCGCGCTACGCGCCGCGTTCGAATAGCCTATAAATAACGCTACGAGCGAGCATATAGCGCCGTTAGGCCGGATTTGCAGCGAAGGCGCGGCCTCCGATCGATTCGCGACGACGGCTCGCATATCGATAGACCGGCGACCGATCTCGCGTGTAAATACCTTGATTAACGAGGCTCTGATCGTAATCGAGTTTCCCCGCGTTCCAAACTTGTATCTCGACAAAGAAGAAAATAAATAAAAACATCTCGCTCTCGTTCGCTTTTCGAACGAGCGATCTCATTGACACGACGTGTTTCCCGGGTCTTGTCCTCGTCGTTTTACGTTCTCGCGGCTTTAGCACATGTCAATATTTCTCTCGAAACCGCATAGCTCAGTTCACGAGAAGAAAAATTGCAAAATGTTCGTAAAGCGAAAGGATTTTGAAAGAAACGTGGTCTCTCTGCGAGCCAGAATTCATCTCAACTCGGTGATGTCTCGGGAAGAAAGGATAACTCGAAGAGACGTCGAGACGCGCTAAATATAAGATTATACGACTTAACTACAACCCCATAAGCTTTTCATAAACGCCAGGCCGTATGCCCATCGAAAATAATTCCAGGTCCCGCGACGTTTCACGACTTTTCGTAGTAGGGGCTTAAGAAAGTTGACTGCGGTGCCCTCGAGTCGCTGACACTCCCGGTCGAGGAAATGCGATCCTGGCCCCGCGCCAGGATCGCGACCATAGATCACCCGCGAGGAGTGTGCGGAGTTGTGAAAAATCACTTCGGACTTCTCAGCATGAAGTTCTGCCCGACGTCAATGACTGGATTATGTGTGAGCTACTATAGAAATCTTCAAGAACGACGAACGTAAATGGCATTCTTCATAAACAGGTTCTCACCATCGACTTTTATTCCGAACAGCTTTTACAAATGATTTGTTAAGAGTGACAATTCCATTGATGCGAAATAAGATTGTAAAGTGATTTGAAAAAAACTTTAAAAAGTTAAAAAAATTATTTTTATGATAAAAATTTTATACTTTGAATTTTTTACGAGCGAAGATATCGTTGCGCAAAATAAGAGCAAACAATTACTCTCTTTATCTGATCAGTGCTACAAATTATATTAATTAATTTACATGCATTTCTGAGGATTATGAAAACCGGGAGAGATATACGGCTCTCATTATGAGGCATCAATTTTGACAAGTCACGGGATTACTGTTCGGCAAATTGTAAAGAGTCATCTTACATCGACCTGCATATACGACGTAGGGTGGGATAAAGTTCGGCAAAAGCCAAATCTCTCGCCTTTCCACCTCGGCGTTGATCGGCTTTCGGCTCGTGCTTAAGTCTACGTCCTTTTATCTCATTTCGGATCCCTTCTCTCTCTCCACGCGAGTTTTTTTTTTCTTTCATCGTCGCGCTCCTTGTCTTTTTTTTTGTTTTTGTTTTGTTTTGTTTTGTTTTATCAAGTCGCGAGGGAAACCGGGCAGATGTTCCCGAGCACCGCTTAGCTCGCCTCATTACCACGAGTCACGTTAATGAGCTTGCGAACCTTAATTCTTCACCCGTCGTCCCTCCTTCTGCTGCTGCTTGCCGAGATTAAACCAACCAAGACGTCGCGTGTCTGTCGGCGATCGCCAAACTATCGCCGCTGAAATTTCAAAGAATTCTCTTCGTCTATTCGGCGCTACGCCTATTGTACAGCGTCAGATTTTTTTTGTGTGAGAAATTCTGCGACGCGGAATTTTGTTTAGCGTGAAACTCTCTACAGAGGAAAGAGTACACGTTACGGATCTTTGTTCAAAAACTTTTAAACCGGTTCTTCAACCAAAAAAAGTTGCAAACAGGAAATACACTCTCGTGAGAATCTCAAAAAACATAATTCCAAAATTCGGCAAAAGTATTCAAAAGTATTGCCGAGAAAAAAAAACAGACAAGCAGCAGAAAAATTCAAGAAAACTCTCGGTGGCATTCAAGGCGACGGGTCGTAGATAAAGATAGATGCGTTGGTTTCCGGCGTGTCGAGTTAACGACTTGAGTTTTATCTTGGTCGGTGGGGGCTGTTTCGAAAGGGGACGGAAAGCGTTAGCGTGATCACGAGTGGAAGAAGGACGCGGATGGACCGCGAGCGCGACAGAGATGTCGAAATTCGGAGTTCGAGAGAGAGAGAGAGGAACGAAAACAAAGAAGAATGACGGCGAGGAGAATGGCAAAGCGTGAAAAGGAAGGGAAACAATAAAACTCCCTTCTGCATTGTGCGCAGGTATTTCTTTTTTTTAAGCGCACAATTGCAACATTAGTTTCGACCAAAAACAAAACTGCAATCCATCAAACGTCTCGTGTATTGGGTAATCGAGTTCGAATTATCATCACTTGCGTGTAAAAATCTCATCTGCTTTTACGGTCTTTTGACACTTGTCTCGGTTATTTTCTTTATTATAAAAAAAGAAGATCGAGTTTTGTCGCTCCTGCGTCGTTCGTTTACGGATATTTTAAAAACTCGCAAAGTGTGACGGACGCTTAAAACTCGGAGGCCACGAAGGGAGAGGAAAAGCAAGTAGAAAAGGAAGGAAGGACCAGCAGCCACAGAGGCAGAACCATACCTCGAGTCATCTGGCAGTCAGCAGGATTGGAAATAGACGCAGCTCGCCCTCTCTTCGTCTTTCCGTTCTCTACCTTCTTCTCTCTCGCTTCCCTGAGAACCCTCGACGCTCCGTCTCGCTCTCGGCCATTTCTCTCTCCCGGTGCGAAAAGAAAAAACGAACTATGCGAGAGCATGCCAAACCCAGCGAAGTCGACGATGTTTTCATTGTAACGGTGTCGCCAGTCCCTTCCGATTCTCGCAGTCGACTTTTTTACGAGATCCGAGCTACTAAGCAGCCTGTCAAAACGTCCCAATTTTTGTCCCGACGCATTTCCGAATGAAATATCGTGAGACAGTCTATGTATCGCAATTATACAGAAGATTTTCACAAATGAAAAAAATTAGTGGCAGAAAAGTTTCTGCGATTTTTTTTTTTCTAGCTCGAACGACGATATTATAAAACGTCGCGTTTTCTTTTTCCTACGTGCAAAAACGGAATTGAGAGATCCATCGACCTGTCAACAAGTATCGCGACAAATGTTTTAACACGGCCGACCGGTGTTAAGAGAGGGTAGCGCATCAGCCAACCAGACAGTAATCAAAATCCGTGGACACTGAGCAAAGTCAAACAGTCGACCCGGTTGTCTTTACTCAGCAAACTCGTGGAAGCGCGGAGCCAATATTTAGACAGCGACCGACTCAAACATCGTAATCCACCTTAAAACCTTACGACACGCGCCAAATCGTTTCTTCGTCTTCATTCGCAGTCCGTTGTTTTAACTTTATCATTCGCGGCGATCGTCTCGCGATAATTATCGCGAAAGTTAATTATAAAATCTCCCCTTCTCTTTGAGTAAAATCAACCCTCACTTTCGTAGTAGCGTCGAGATGATTATTTATTTATTTTTTTTTTTTATCGCAGTTCTCTTCATTTAAAGCGCCGATATTCGATTAGCGAAGAAGATGTCATCCGTTCTCCTTTCCTTCTTCTTAATTTGTTCCTCTCTCGCGACGACTCGCGAAGAACCTGTTGCTTGCACGCGATGCATGTTGGCTCATAAATTTTAAGGCGCGCATTGATTTAATATCGTTATGTTTAACGCAAGCGACATAAGCACGCACTCTTAGCAGTTCTGAAAGACTCGATTCTGCTCGCACGAGGCTCCCGTTAGCGCGCACAAGGGTTTGGCGGCCGAAACGTTGTCGTAAGGGAAGAGAATCTTTGAAGATCACCACCAGAGACGGATCGTTTCTTGATGTTTCGAGCGTGGCGAATTGCCATCATTCAAAACGGGACGCCGCCGCCTCTCCCTCATGGCGAGTTTGTTAACTCTCTCTCTTCCTGAATCCCCGTCGCCTTTCCCCGAAGGCGAACGAGCGCGTGCATTGTGACGTCAGCGAGGGACAAAAACTCATTATCCTATCTCGCGAACAAAGTTATACTTTGATCATACGACCGTGCCATTGATGGAAGACACCTGTCCGCGTCAAGAAGCGCCGCGAATAGCAGCTTTGACGAAGAGACACGCGCCATTTGTCGCGCCCACGAAGCGTGTCGTAATTCTATCCGTCAAACAGGAATGTTTTTCTTCTCCCCCTATTCGCGCTGTAAATCATAAAGGTCTCTCGCTGGAAATACGTTTCTAGTTAATGAGACTCGCGTTTTCATACGCCGGAAGCCGTAAGCGGCTCTCACCAAGATTTATTTGCAATTGCCATTGACAACTTTACTCTCTTTTTTTTTCTCATTTGCGAAGTTTTCGTTCTCGTTTCGATTTTTTGTTTACATTTGTTTTTTTTTTTTTTTTCCAGATTATCCAGCAGCGCTACCGCGATCGGAACACCCGGTAACGGCAACGGTAGCAGCGCTGGCGGTGGCGGCACCGGCAGCGGGGGTGGCAGCGGCGGAGGGGGTGGTACTGCCGGCAACGGGACTTCCGGTGATTTCCTGCGCAGAAGTCACTCTCTCACGGAACATACCGCCCTCCATCCCGCTTACCGGATTAACTACATGGACCACATTTACCACACGCTCCAAGCCTCCACGCACAGTCCCAACGCCTCGTTACACGGTAATTATTCGTACAATAAAAATGCGCCCATAGACAGTTCTATCCGTTACCTTGTCTTTTACGAACACCGTCGGAGATCCGCGCACGAGGGACCCGCATTTCCGCCGGAAGTTTCTCTTCCAGAATACAAAACCTCTTTTCTACGATCTAACGCGCGCGTGATCTACATCGTAGTGACATAATCACGCTTGCTTTTCTTAAGATAGACTCTATACTACTTTTTTTCCTTAGTTTTTCTATCCTATCTTCTTTTTTCTTAATTTTTTTTTTTAATTTTGTTATGTACGTTCTATTGCTTATTTCGATTCTGATTTTCAGGACTGGGTGGTTTGGGGCCCGAGTACCTTCTGCACGCAGCTGGTCCAGCCAGCACTCTCGCGTCGTCCGAATTCCCGTTCTCCCTCGATGGTAAGACATTCTATTCTAACGACACGCGTGTGTGTCTTCTTTTAACTTTCAAATTCACGCTCAATGTGTGTACGCGCGAGGTATGTGTGCTACAGCTTCACAGCCGTAGGTGTAGTAGCACTACCGGCAGGTAGAAGATCGACTGGTTAAGAGAAGCTAAAAGACGACCGAAAGGGTAAACGGGACCTCGTTAGTCGCCACCGCCGCATAATTGAATCGACTCGGAGCGACACGACCTCATTAACACCTTAGCGCCTACCCTACAGGTTATCTCATATTTCCTCTTCTGCCCGCGTTTCCGCTCGGACTTCTTTCCGCGGCTTAATCTCTTCGCTACGAACAATATTTACTCGTGACAGAAAAGTCGTCGAGATCATCTTTAAATCCGCAACATTGCAGTGCGTCATCTAGAAACGCCAAGAAAATTTCAAATCTCTCGCTTTAGTTTTTATAAAATGTTAGAAAATGTATTTTCGAGTATTCGCTGAAGAATATTTCCCGAGTTATTTTAAACTTTTCCCGAGAATTGCTTCGGCAGATCAGGAGTTTTTATTTAGGAACGTGCGAAGATAGAGAACGTGTGTGCGATTTGAAAATCGCTGTAGTACGATGGCATGCATCGCGCAGCAGAAGCATCGGAGGAGCCACGCCGATCGGAGTGGACGATTGCACCAATTTACATGTCTCAATCCCATGTTCGACCTGCACGCGCGAACGAAACGAAGGGAAGACCGTGGAACTTATCGGGCTTGTCGAAGGGACCATAGGGTCCAGGATCTTGCGGAGGGAAACGGTAGACGAGCAGAGAGAAGAGACGAGGGGGAGGGGGACAAACGAGGCTCCGTTCGCATATTCATTAAAGTCGGCGAGAATTGCGCGACGCGACGTTGGACCGAACCTTTCGGGATCCGGTCGAGGAGGTTAAATTCGATCGTCCGATAAATTTTCTTACGGTTTTTAAGTCTCCTTCTGTAATGCTGGTTTTTTTATTCGACTTGGTTTAATAAAAAAAAAAAAAACAATACAACAATCGCGTCGCACTTATAGCGGGAGAGAGCGAACGTGCGCGCGCGCGGAGTCGATAAATCGCTCATTGAACACGCGATCGTCTCACGTCATGCGGAAAAACCGCACGGAGGCGGGAGCCACTGGTTTTCGTCCGGCTGCTCCTACCCTAGCGTGAATTTGATCATTGACCGAATTAATAACCCGATGCGGGAGACAAAGCAGCGCCGATCGTACACACAGGCCCGGGTGAGACGCGACGCGACGCGGAGCGGGTTTCGCAAAAGAAGAAGATGGAGAAAAAAAAAAAGAAAAGGAGCGAAGCTCCAACTGCGAGTAACTCTATACCCGTTGTGCGCGAACGAGCGATCAACCAAGTGGAAATCGAGGAGAAGAGTTAGGCTCGCTCCTCGTGGTCGTCTTCTGCGTGTGTATCGCGTTGCTCCTTAAAGATAGGATGAGAAAGAGAGACAGAAAGAAGTTTATATAAGGTGAAAAAAAAGAGAGAAACGACGAAAGAAGAAAAAGAGTACGAAAGTGAAGGTAGAGAGAGCACTCGCGGCTTAATCCCGTAGGTATTGCTCGCGAGCAAGAAATCAGGGAGAAAAAGAGAGAGAGAGAGAGAGAAAGAAAGAGAAGGTGTCGTACCGGGAAAAAGAAGAGAGAGAAAGAGAGAGAAAGAGAGAGAGCGCGCGCAACCACCATGTAACCAACGATGGGGTACGTACAAGCAAGCCGCCACCAAGCTCTTAAGAAAGTGGTTTGTATATTACGTCGTTGTGCTGCGGTCGCAGGCAAATCGCCGCTAAAACGCTCAAGCCGCAAGATCGCCGGCCTCCTCTCTCGCGCCTTCTCTCTTTCTTCTTTTGCGCTCTTATGTACCGCTCACGATTCTCTTCTTCACTTCGCATCTGATTTCTTTCTACTTACTTGCCTGATTACCACCTCGGGAGTGGATGCTAAAAAACGCGCGAAAAAAAATTTCCCTAACAATCGTGTTACCTTTTAATCAAATGTAATTGAATCATAAATTTCGTCATCTCGTTTGACGGGAAGCAGAAAATAAATACGAGACATCGAGGAAATGACTGAAAAACTGAAACTCGAGATTTTCTGTCTAGTCTTCAATTGAATTGAATTTGTTTTAGCTTCGGCATCATCGAGACTAGGAAGTCCAAGAGCTTCGGCCATCAGAGCAAGTCGGAAGAGAGCGCTGAGCAGTTCGCCGTATTCGGACAGATTCGACATCGACAGCATGATTCGATTTAGTCCCAATAGCTTGGCGTCCATTGTAAACGGATCACGGAGTAGCAGTGCGAGCGGAAGCTACGGTCATCTGTCTGCTGGTAAGAGCGCGTCGATTTATTTCGCAACAATTCCTACGACACGATTTTTCACGATTTTTCACGGTTCGGAAAATAAAATTTTCTGATAGTCGAAAGAGCGTCGTTGATGAAAGTGTCAACGACGCGCATGAAGTCATTATACAGGCAGGAATCTTTTTACTCGCGAGTTAAGAACACCCAGTAATTTGCGATTAAATGAAGTAATTAACGAATTAAAATTCAGCCGACGTGCGTTTGTCGGCGTTGCGCCATCGAATATATCCCGCAGGATGTTGTTGCTCGTTAAATTTGTCTTCAAAGTGCGTACACGTCACTACAAACTACGTATCTGTTTTCACGTGTGTGATTTCCGCCACTCTCGCCCACTCATTTCACTTTCGTTCTCAAGACAAGTCATTTGCATCCATAAGTTGTACTATTCTCAATGTAAACATTTTTTGTATCGTAAATAAAATCACCATTGATATTTGTTGATCTTTAATTGATTAGAAATTTTTTTCTATTTTATCGGAACTACACGAGTAAGTCACAATATACTGATAAGAATTGTTTTTTACTATTATTAACAAATAAACACTAATGAAATTATCATAGATATACATTTAAGAAGTCAACAAGTTACCATGTATGTGCAACAATAATAGTTTCCTATGTGGCTGCTTTGTGTGCTTCGTAACACTCGCCGAAGACTCTCGATTGAGATGCAAGCTTAGTCTATGTGCCGGAAGTTCGGCGTGTCGTGCTCGGACTGTTAAAAAAAAAGTACGAGCGCGCGGAGTTCGATATCAATTATTTTCTCAATTATTCTCACATTGCTATCATATATTCAAGTTATCGTGTCAAAAATTAAATCATTCATCGAGGATTTAACTAAGTAAAATCGTTTACATTGTTTGTGCAACGTTTAAATAATATTTACGTCTTAAGCTCGTTGTAAAACGACGTTATGAAACAAGTGTCACGATAAAAAACTAAGTGTATCGATTACCTTGTGCTGTGTCGCAGCTATGAGTCCAGCGTTGGGCATGCATCCCGGTATGGCACCACACCTGCAACAGCTACAGGCCCACCTTTTGAGAAGCGCGGCGGCGCTTTTACCTCACACGCATCCTCTGCAGCCGCCCGCGCCTCCGCCACCGCCTCCGCATCCTCACACGCACCCTCATGCTCACGGATTATCCCCGCATTCGCAATTGTACCCCGGAGTGCCACCTCATTCCACGTCGTCGGCGACACTCGGCCCGCACGGGGCCGCGGTGCCACCGAAAAGCGAGGTAAGAACGCAAACGCGTTTTTTAACGCGAATAAGCAACAATTTTTTATACTGCCGTCGTAAGTGTAGCAAATTGTTATTCCGCTTTATTTCACTATTAATTGAATTCTCGTGTCTTGGTGGTCGTTCAAGTGTAAAGCAAGCTTCTAGTCAATTATCTCGAAATACGAACGCGCGCGCTCCGGCCGAGTCAAGACGCAATTCGCTCACGGACAGGAGCGCCATTCGATCGTTTATTGCGAGCACGATATACATTCGATGGCCCGTCATCGATTCATTGGAAATAAATAATCATACCTCTCGTGTGTTCTCCCGTTTTCTTTCTTCCTCCTTCTTGCTCGTCCGTGTACTGGTCAGCTCTGTTGAACCACACAACGGCGACAGCGAGACAGAATAACGATGGAGAGAGAGAGAGAGAGAAGGACGGAAAGAGAGAAAGATTAGATTACCCTCTCGCGCGCGCATGAGGGTCCTCAGGTTACAAGCAATCTCGCGCACATTATTTCGCCCGATTCTATCCCTTTCCGCGCGCGCGCGTCTTTTACTTTTTCTCCTCTCTGCCTCTTTCTTTCACTCGATCTGTCGCTTCCTTATATCGTCGTTCTTTCTTCTTACACATCGTCGTCGTCGTTGTCGTCATCATCATCGTCGTCGCGGGCAAAAGTCCTTTCCGCGCGCCCACTGACGTCGCGCGCAAGCGTTTTCATTTTCTACCCCGCGACATAGGGCGCGCGCACGCGTTCCCGTGTGTCTGAAAACTGTAAAGTTTTATACCGGCGTGATTTGCATCAACTCGCATTTTGTTCTTTATGCTCGGTGTGCGCGCACTCTCTTGTTGTCGCGCTGCGTTGTAGCAGCGCGCGTATACGACATGTCTCGATTCATGTTTATATGAGCTGCATGTATGACGGTGCTATAACTTGAAAAGATTAAATGAAATATATATGTTTATATTGCGCACAAAGATTGTTTTATAATGTCAAATATATGTATAAAGAAAAAGAAGCAAATATATATTTAAATTGTCACACGTTTTTTTTTTTTTTTTTAATAAAAAACCCATATACTAAAATATCAATAGCTTTACGTGTTATTTTCTTTTTCTCTTTTTTTCTCTACTCTATAATTGTTATAATACGCTAAATACGTGATTAGAAGTTAAATCTAATTGTACAAATTTAAATCGAAAAGATATCGACGTAAAGAATCGAATAATAATAAAGTGTTGTCGGAACTGTTAAAAGACCGCGTCTATGCACGTGACAGAAAAGAATTGGACAGTGATTAGTACTCACTGGACACGTTCTTCTCGCTTACAGAGCGCGGAGTCGTGTAGGAAAGCGTCGGAATCGTCTACTCGTTCGGTGACTGCCGAAGCGGACACTTCGTCAAGACGAACCGCCACAAAAGTCAAACGAGAACCGGCGACGACAACCACTAACGCGACTACGACCACCGCTCCGCAAAATCATCCCCAGGGCCTCAGTCCGAGCGAAGATCTCAGAGACGAGCCTGGAGATTTTATTGAAACGAATTGCCACTGGAGAGAGTGTGGCCTCGAGTTTCCTACACAGGTAATAAAATTCACAGAGTGACTGTTCTGACAGAAACTTACAATTTTGTTTTTTGAAGCTCGAAATTAAATCAAATTGTGAACACTTTAAATTAAAAAATTGAATTTTTTAATTTTTATTCGTTGAAGCGTGACAACTAATTGTTGTAAGCAATTTTATTCGATTATTTCATTTTTTTGGATATAGTTTTCATTACTGATACATTCTTTGCGCGTTCTGTTTCATAATATCGCGCCGACAAAAAGAAAAAACTAACGATATGAATATTTATTTCGTTGTTATTTATTAAACTCACATATCTGCGTTTAAACCAGGACGATCTCGTGAAACATATCAACAACGATCACATACACGCCAACAAGAAGAGCTTTGTTTGCGGTTGGGAGGAATGTCAGAGAGACGAAAAACCCTTTAAGGCTCAGTACATGTTAGTCGTGCATATGAGAAGGCACACAGGAGAAAAACCTCACAAGTGTACAGTAAGTAGAGTACTTGCTTGTTTCTGCTGATCGAAAGCTTTTTGTACTAATTAATTACACTCTGAAGCACACTAACAAATGAACGCACTTTGAAAAACATCTCATGTCATTATTCAATTTTTTCAATATCAATCAAGAAGAAAAAACCAATATATTGAATACTTTTTCGAATGCGCACAGTTCGAAGGATGCTTCAAAGCTTACTCGCGTTTGGAGAATCTCAAAACTCATCTAAGATCTCATACTGGGGAGAAACCGTACACGTGCGAATATCCTGGATGCAGCAAAGCCTTCAGCAACGCTAGCGACAGAGCGAAACATCAAAACAGAACGCACTCCAATGAGGTAATTATTATTTTCTTTTGGTTAAACAACAAGAAGAAAAAAATTTTCAGAACCCAGTTGATAAATACTAGATAATATTTCACAGGCTGAAACCGATGTCTTAACATGATTCACACGTTAGAAACCAAATTGCCATGAAAATTTTTATTTGGTTTTATTAATATGTTTGTTTTGGTATGTCTAGAAACCGTACGTCTGTAAAGCTCCTGGTTGCTCCAAGAGGTATACGGATCCGTCGTCGTTGAGGAAACACGTTAAGACTGTTCACGGTCCGGACTTTTACGCGAATAAGAAGCACAAAGGCGGCGGTGGCGATGGCGGTAGCGACGAGGCCGGAACAGGCAGTCACAGTCCTAGCAGAAGCGAGGAACTTCATCCGAAGACGCCGAGCCTCTCAAGTCCCAGTGTTAAATCCGAAAGCGAAGCCAATAGTCCACCTGTCATAATGCAGCAGCAGGGTAGTCCGTTGGTAGCCGGTTGCAACGACGAGGTCGCTGGCGTGGGTGCCATCACCAGTGACGGTATCGTTCTTGCTGAAGAGCCATGGAACGAGGAACCCGATGATCTTGACATCGCTGACCTTCCTGTGGCATTGCGCGCTATGGTGAGCCTTTTAGAACACGTAAATTTCGTTTCAATAAGAAATAAAGAGTTCGAATTCAATTTCTTTTTACTATATTCATTACAGGTCGGTGGAATGGAATCGCAACAGCAACAGCAAGTGCCGCAGCCAACTTCGAGAAATCGTTTAAAAGGAAGACTGAACGCTAAAGGGGTGCCGAATATGCCGGTCAGCATAGCGAATGTACGAGGAATTCGCGGTGTCGCACCTCAGAGCGGTAATATCGGCGATCTGAACAGGAGGATCACCGATTTAAAAATGGAGAGCGGTCAGACGCGGCAAACGAGTTTGTCCGATCTCCAGCTGAGGCTGCAGCCGCTCGGCGAACCACGACGAGACAGCAACAGCACCGTCAGTACTTATTACGGCAGTATGAAATCTACCGATTTCGGTAGCAGAAGAAGTAGCCAGGCGAGCGGTGTCAGTGCTGTCAGAATGGGACCTGTGGGGCCGGAAAGTTTCTACGATCCGATCAGTCCCGGTACGTCTAGAAGGAGCAGCCAGATGAGCACCACTTCCGGCCGAGCCAATCCGTCGAATCACCTTCAAGGACCGTATTCGACAAGTAATCTCGTTGTTCAAACGCAAAACATGTCTCTTCAGGTACATGTTTGTTTTTGTACGTTTATACACAAAGAAAAAAGAAATAGAATTTTAAATAATGTAACATTTACAGAACATTCAAGCAATGCCAGGCGATTGGAATAATCCAAGCGGTCATACTCAATCATCGAGTGATCGCCGAATGTCCGAACCCATTCGCAGTAACCAGGTTCAAAGAACATCTCCTCCAATTCCACCGAGACCACAATCCGCACAATTGCCCGAGTTTCATCCGAATCAAGAAGTGGTCCTGGACGAGATGGGTGAAGGTGAATTAGTAGAAAACAAACTGGTTATTCCCGACGAGATGATGCAGTATTTAAATCAGGTAATCACTCCTTTCCCGATCTTGACAGTTTTCTCGTGTCGATTCTTTTTTATCTCCAATCGATACATATGTTTTTATAGGTTCAAGCAGGTGGAAATCAAACTGGTTATCGCGGAAGTCCTCTACCGATTTGTCAATCGCCTATATGCACGAATCCTCTGCATTATCAGCGACAGATGCAGCCCGCGTGCAATTACAATCAGCAGAACTGCTATCCCATTCAACAGCCTGCTCAGCAATCCTGTCCCAATTACCAAAACTCCTCTTCCGCGTCTTACCAGTGTCCGAATTCGCGTGTGACACAACCCGCATCGCAATACTGTCCACCACCGAGTTACGGATCTCAAGTCCCCGGTGGACAAGTGGCGAGACCAGCAGCTGCAGATCCGGTTATGTCGCCAAGTTCTCACTATGCTACATCTCACTTGAGCGATCAGCCGCTCACCTCGCCCGCGGCAGGCGCGTTGGCGTCGCAACACGCGCCTCAAAACTTGCCCCAGAATTCTGCCCAAATGACCAGAAATTGTCCACAAAATCACACGCATCACATGTATTATCCAAATTACGGTTGTTCAGGTCAGATGAATGCAAACTGCAATGTCACTACTGCTGGTCAGACCAATCATCATTCCAACCAGACTTGCGCGCCATCGAATCACAACGTGCAGATGCGGATGACGAACAATTGTCAGCAATTGTCGCCACACTGTCCGCAAACCGCATCCATACCTAATCCTCAAACTACTGTCGCTCATCCGAATTCGCAGTGCAACCAGTCTTCTGGTCAGTGCGCGAGGTCCCTAGTAACGTTAAACGGACAGATGCCTAATATGCATTCTGCTCAGCAACCTTCGATGACGAATCACTGCGGTCCGATATCGCCACTTTGTTCTCAGTTGAACGTTACGAATCAGGGCAAACCGATGAACATGCTCACGGCGAATCATCCGGGATGCCAGCAACAAACCCAACAGTCCAACACGGGGCAATCCTGCGTACAACTTACCAACTGTGTTCATCCTAATAATCCGCATCGTCAGGTTAACGACGATGCCACTGCTCTGAAAAGGGCGTCACCGCAACTTTGTAATACTCAACAGATTAATTGTAGAATGCAACAGCAGCAGCAACAACAGACTTGCGCGCACAATTGCCAAGCACGCGCCAATCTACCGACTCAGCAACAATATAACTGCAACTGCCAGTGGGCTTACGGAAACCAATGTTATCACGATCAACAAAACGGACCGTTACCTGAGATACAGTGCAGGGATATTAGCCAGTCACAGCAGGGTTCGTCATTGAAGCCACCTCAAGGAATGAGACAGGATTCCTACCGTCGGACCTTGGAGTACGTGCAGCAATGCAGGAACTGGTCCGGCAATGCGCGATCACACGAGACCAACGTTTCCAGCTCAACGCATCCTATGTCCTTGCCGCAACCGTTACCGGCTAGCACCAATATGATTGTCAACGACATGACGTCTTCGCTCAGTTCTTTACTGGAAGAGAACAGATACTTGCAAATGATTCAATGACTCGTGCCTCTACAACAGAAAAAAGATAAGACCAATTTTATCGTCTATTTGATAAAATATTTCAATACACTGTAACGTCACATTATATTTTTTATATATGTGAACTAAAGTATTTAACATTTATATGAAATTTTACATATATTACGATATGAAAATTTCAAAGGGCCTTTTTAAAAAATTGTACAACACGCGCATGCAGAGTGACTCAAGTTATTATCTTTTGACATATACATACACACATATATATATAATATAATTATATATATTATAAAACAAATATACATATATATATATTATAATAATAAAATATATATATTTTAAAATATATATATTTTTGATGTATACATATATATATATATATATATATATATATATTTACATATATATATGTATGTATATATATTTTACTTTGTGTAATGTTTAGAATCCTCAAAGAGATTGAATAACGCAATAACATTTCTTATAGTATAACATTTATATCTTGAATAATATTATTAACATATATAAAATAAGTATATATTTCTTATATGTCTTTGGTGTAATGAAGAAAGTGCGATTGAAATAAATTACAAAGTGTCGTAAATACAGAACATTGAAAGAATGTACTTTAAATTATACACTGTAGATATAAAGATTTTTGTGTAGAGAGACATATATTTGTGTAGATTTTGTACATCAATTTTCTCATACAAAGTGTGCCAAAATATAGTGTTGTCTTCGTAGAGTTGAGCTCAATAACGTGTACATCGGCGTACACTGTGATAAAAAAATATAATAATATGTGAATACTTACTTATATAGTTAAACAATAAATATAAGATGAACACTTGGACAAAAGATGATGGTTAAAATGAGCGAATTTTAAATCTCATGGAGGAAAAATTCTTTAGTATATAAATTTTTCTCTTCCTACGAGTTTCTAAATTCGTCTATTTTGAGCGACATACTGTTCTTTTGATCAAAATTTGTTCATAAAAAGAAGAACTGTATATAAATAAAAGTAAGAGAAAGAAGTTCGTTAAAAAGAAGATACAATCGTGTGAGTGCGCTTGTATGTTTCCAAATCGAGTGTTTTTTTTATAATAACTTTTGTGTGTATATGTGTGAAGAAAGACTAGATAACGAGTATTATAATGTAACTGTCTTGATCTGCGATTAACTGATGCAATAATATATCTATCTTCAAGTGCCTTAAAGTAATCGTTGACAAGTAATTAGCGAGACAGAATGAATGAATGACGAACTTAAAACTCTTAAAAATGCTGTACTTATAAATTTTTTTGTTACATGTAAACAATTTTTATATAAATTTTATGCAGTTACATTGAAAAAAAAAAGCTGAAGTTATTTTGTGAATATAAGTATGTTTATAAGAATACATGAACGCATTATATACTAAATAAAGCATGTACGATAGTATATGAAATAAAAGTAACCCAGATTGAGAGAGTCTTATATGAATATCTACACCTATGGGAAATTGTTAATTATTTTGAGAAAAATAAATCATCAAATCTACAACACTTCTTTTTTTTTATTGAAAAATATTTCTCGTGCGCTTCTTACTTGCTAAAATACACACGTATATTATTTTGCAGAATATATAACAGTAAAGTAAGAAACAGATGAATTCACCAACTGTAACAAGTAATAGATGCATTTTAATATTTCTTGTTTTCCTCATTGATCAACAATATATTCTGTATAACATTACACATAGAATGTTCAACGTGTACCGTAGCGAAACACTGTAGAGATGCTATAAACAATCCACCGACGTTCAGACCAAAAATTTTGTTACCTCTTTGTATGAGAAGCAATATTAGTCTTTGAAAACGTACGGGAGTCAGATACCACGGAATTTTGTACCTGTATGTAAATTGTACGAAATCAAATCGGATTTGTGAGAAAGAATGGAAGTTTATCCTCTAAGTATGCGCCGAATTATTTCAACAGCATTGAAAATTAGCTAAAAAAATACCGCGCATAAAAGAGAAATCTTCTTTCCCTCTAACAGAATCTACTTAATTATTTCCGCGTACTGTATACTTAATACGGGTAACATTAATTTTCATTTTTTATTTATATCAAAAGGTCATAAGTGTAAAACAAAGATTGTCTTACGCAGTTATAAATACGCTATCGTTGTGGTCTATAATTTGCTGCCCAATAAAATTGGCAAAAAACATGTACATAACAGCAATACTTGCACTTACAAAAAATGGTAAAAGTTCATCAATATTATATGTGGATGATACAACCTGAAAGATCTAACAAAAAGAAACAATAATACTCATAATGTTCTCGAAATCTCAATTTAAACATGCAAAATCTGCAACATTTACGAAAACATTTGTTACATAATTATTTATCACGTATTTACTTACAACTTACTCGAAAAATACTGAGACTCAAAGAAAGTACTCCAAATATGATTAAAAAAAAGAACCAAATTTCAAAGTTGGATTTTAGATTATTGGAGAATCTTTAAAAACGAAAATTGTTATTAAACGAATTATGCACATATTATAAGACAGATACCAACAGCATAGCTTTTCGATGAATATCTATAGCACAAATTATGTCTTTGAATATCAAGTTTTCATTCGATGATTTACTATCGTGATGTTTATGAATTGGTATGATGTGCTCGATACGAAAACTGTAAAGTAACGAAATAAATTATTTAAGACAAAATAATTGTGTAATATAAAATAAACCTCTTTTAAATGTGTGAAAAACAAAATAACATTATTACACAAATAGTGTATTTTACAATGTATTTTTCATCTCTTCAAACATACATGTCATACATGTCTTTTCATTGCTTTTATTTATTCTCTCACCTAGCAATTCTAAACATTCCGCAGGCATGTTGTAAGTAAGCAAGAAGCATCGTTCCAGTTGCCATCATAGCAAATATTCCTATCCAGACAGCTGTGCCCATGTGTAGTATAATGAGATGAGAATATTTCTCTTGGTCAATAAAATATTCCGTAGTGATAATTTGCTGAAAATGGTATTGAGACAAATTTTCCGATGACTTTGAGTGAAGAACGAATGAGAACAACAGACTGCCCAAAATAATAGATCCACCGCCAACAAAAAATACTAAACGTTGTGACAGAAACACAGCAAGTAAGATCCAACATTAAATAATAAAAACAGTGTTTAAGAAAGATAAAACATCCGCGATATCGGAAAAAAGAGAAATAGAGAAAAAGAGAGAGAAGAAGCAGAGTAAAATGAATATATTTTTACTTGTAAGTAGAGACGTTATACGTTTCGAAATGTTTGCATATTTCTGCATAATGTCATCTTCGTTTTCCTTCAAATTATCACAAATACTTTGGAATTGTTCCATTAAGCATTGTATCTGTTTTGGATCAACAAGTTATTTTATCACTTTGTATAGCTATCCACTTATATCATAAAATTAAAAACTCATTTAATAAAAATTTATATATAAAACATAATTGTATGTAAAAATAAACTTGTGCGCACGTGCGTCTATAGATAATTGATGCAATATTTTATTAAATATTTGAACTTACCGTTTTGCTGTTAGTGTAAAACGAATTATATTTTATAATGAGGCAAATATAAGAAGATGCGACAGGAAAAATCTTTAAAAGAAGATCGGCTGTACATTTTGAAGTCAGAAATGGTGTAAACTATAAATAATTATTTACGGGAACCATAAAAAGATTTTCTGTTATATAAAATATTTATATACTATTATATTACATTTTCGTAAAACATACCTGAACTATAATACTGCTTATTAGGATAATATTGATGCAAGGTGGTAACACACGAGATATTCTCGAAGTTTTGTAAGGCCATAAACCAATTGCTACTAAGAGACTTCGATTCAAACTAAAATATCGATCCTTCACATCAAACATATTTCGACTAACTCGAAGTTGCGTATAACAGATGAAAATAAAAAAAGTGACTTACCTTCTTTTAAGTTCCATTTACATTTACTCACCTAATAAAATTTCCTATGCATTTCAATGTATCGTAGAATTATTTATCAGTGTGTACATAAGATAACTTTTTGTAATTTAGTCCACGTGCAGAACAGGTGACACAAAACAACCCCCCGTGTGATCGTAACACTCCTAACCTTATCATATGATCGATGAAATAGCGAAAGAAATTCAACAGATGTCTCTTTTTCACATACAATAAACTTCGTGACACGAATCATCACGTGACGGAGCAATTGCGCGGTAAAATTCGCGCAAGCGTAGATCTTTCTTTTTCGAAGATTTAACTTCACTTCGCTGAATGTTCTCGTATCGTACGCTTCATCTCGCGGAAAAAGACGCATGGATTGCTGTTTCTGTTATCAAGGTACGACATAGATATAAAACAAGTATGTATTCTCTTTAAATATTCTATTTTTCTCATAAAGAGTTTATAAACACGGAAAAAAATAAGATCATACTATTCCAAGCACACGTAATCGATAACTACTTTTATATGTACATGGTGTTAAGTAACACGGAAATCAACAACACCGACATTGAATCTCGATGCAATATACACGCAACAGTTTTACGTATTTGCGTACTATTATGTTTATCCGAATTTGTCGTTTAAAACAGAAGAGATTTCATATTTTTCAAATTCCGTTTTTCTCATCAGTATCTAACATAATTATCTTGTAGAATACATGACGGTAAAGTAAGACACAGATGCATTTATCAACTGTAACATAAAAGCATCATTAGATTTTGTTTTATTGGAAATAAATCGCGTACAAATTTGCATAAAATGTTGTGTGTACCGTGGCGAAACACTCTAAAGACGCTATAAATAATCCACCGACATTCAAACCAAACATTTTGTTACCTCTTTGCAACAAAAGCACTACAAGTCTTTGTACAGAACGAGAAGTTAAATACCACGGACTTTCATATCTGTATATGATATCATTTGCGTTAAGAAATGGTAATAAACGTAATTGTAAAAAAGAAAATTTGCTTACGCAGCTGCAAACATGTCGTTGTTGTGATTTATAACTTGCTGACCTATAATATTAGCGATGAACATATATACAACAGTGACACCAACAGTTACAAAATAAAATGGCAAAAGTGTGTCAAATTTACACGTTGACAATAAATTCTGAAAAATCTAGAAGAAAAATATTTTTGTCAGTAATACCAAATATCATATTTTTAATTTAATTTTTAAATATACAATCAATATTAAAAAGCATTATTTAAATTAAATTCTCACTCGAAAAACGCTGCAGCTCAAAACAAGAACTCCACACATGATTAAAAATAAGAATGACATCTCAAAATTAGATATTAGAGTATTTGCGTACCTTTAAATGTAGAAAATGTTATTGCACAAACTATACTTATAAAATACTTCTTCTAAATAGCGTCAGATTTGAAAAACCGAAATTTAATGCAAAACAAGCTTGGGTAGATTGTGTGATTTAGGACTACGCCATATATTGTTTTTGACTGTATGATCGATAAAAGACTAAAATTTCTTGAAAGACGCTATTTGACGCTATTTGGAGGAAGCAAGAACTATATTATGTGATAGATACTAACATCATCGCTTTTCGATGAATATCTACGGCACAAATTATATTCTTATACATCAAATTGTTATTTATCAAGATATTGTCATATTTACGAACGTTTATAGGGCGCTTCAAACGAAAACTGCAAAAATTAAATAATGCAAATTCCATACTTGTAAATATAAATGAGTTCTTGTAATTTATATATATTTTATTACCTAGCAACTTTGAACAGTCCGCAAGCATGTTGCATATAGACAATAAGCGTTGCTCCCGTTGCTACTATAGTAACTCCTCCTAAGAGAAGTGTTGCGAGCGTATGAAGCAACAATAAGTGCGAATATCTTTCGTGATCGATGAAATATTCAGTAATTAGAAGTTGCGATTGTTGATGTTGACATGACATGTTGACCGATGACTGACTGTAAGCCAGATACGAGCATAACTGACTGACCACCATAACAAATACACTAATAACGAGACACTCTACATAGAAATCAAAACAAACACAAAAAAAAAAATTATTAAATCAGAATAAAACAGAGTGTGTCTCTATTAAAAGATTTGATAAGAATTTTAATACATATATTATATGCATTTAGACTAATATAACAAGTGCGACATTTTTTTTCAATATTTTAAACAGTTCTCTTTTATATAAAACGTAAAATTACAGAGTCTTTATCATTAATTTGTGTTACTTGTAAGCCCGACTGTGTATCGCTTTCCAATATTTCCGTACTTGTCTATAATGACAATTTCATTGTTCTCCAGATGATTACAAATATATTGAAGTTCTTCTAGTAAATATTTTATCTAGTAACAGCAATAAACTATTACAATTTATTGTTTTAAAGTAGAATAACTCACAGATAAAAATATTTTATATGTAAACTTTATTATCTAAACTGCGCGATTGCTTAATCAAATCACACAACAAATACAGAACTTACCGTTTTTTTGTTAACGTAAAATGAATTGTATTTTATTATTGCGGTAACAAACAAAGGCGTAACGGACAAATTTATAATTAAAGCATCGACAGTACATTTCGAAGTCAAAAATGGAGTAAGCTGCATAGAATTGTTTTGAGATGTACACGATGTCCATTTTTATTATCACATATTTTAAACACGTCACTATTTTAATTCACAAATGCATATTATATAAGATAAAATTCTTAGTAAGACGCACCTGAAATATGATATTACTTATCAGAATAAAATAAAAGAATCCTAATTGAAATTGAACAAGTTTCGAAGTTTTATAAGGCCATAAACCAAGTGCTATCAAAAGAGTTCGATTCAAACTGAAATATCGATCTTTTACATCAATCATGTTTCTACTGACTCCAAGACGCATATGACATGGATGCAAAGAAAAATACTTTTCGTTTCCTACTTTTCATTTACATGTATTTATTACATTTATAACTATTAAAATATTTTCTATGTTTTTTTTCAATGTAACGTTCAAGTACACTATTAGTGAGTATATAAGATAACATTCTTTAATTTAGTCTAATTGCAAAATAAGTGACGATACAACTTCATGCGATCGCAACTTACATTGCTTTGGCTAGGATGTATCCGTTTATTATATAATCAATAAAACATTCAAAGAAATTAAACAGATGTTTTTTTCTCGCGAAATAAACTCCGTGATGGGAAGCGTGAGATAGAATTCACGCAAGCGCAGTTTTTTAGTTTCCGAAGATGTAAATTCACTTCACTGAATGTTCTCGCGCCGTAAGCTTCGTCTTGGAGATGGACTACTGTTTCTGTTATCACAGTATGACATAGATATAACAAAAGTATATATTATCATTTAAAACAGAAAAGATATTTCATATTACTTTTTTTTTTTGTTTTAATCAGTATTTGTTATGATTATCTTGTAGAATACATAACGGTAAAATAAGATACAGATGTGTTCATTAACTGTAACATTAATGATATCATTAATTTTTCTGCTTTATTCAAAGACAATGTATAAAGTTGCATAAAATGTTTTGTATACCGTGGCAAAACACTCTAGAGATGCTATAAATAATCCACCAACATTCAAACCGAATATCTTGGTTCCTCTTCGTAATAGAAACAATATTTGTTTTTGTATAGATCGAGATGTTAAATACCATGGAATTTCGTATCTATATAAAATGTTATGTACGCAAATAAGAATAAGCTAGTGTAATAGGAAGATAAGAGCAACTTCAGTAAACAGAATAAGTTTTACTTGATAATATTTTATAGAGTATGCTACAGTGAATCGGTCAGTTTTGTAAGAGAAAAATTTTCTTTTCAATTTTGTAATTTTTAGAAATAAAATAAACCAATTCACTATGCACATATAATATGGATATATATAAGTGATTTCTACTTTCTAAATAATAAATGACACAATTAAAAAAAAGAAAAAGCATACGCCATTGCATAAACGTCATTGTTGTGGTTTATAATTTGCTGTCCTACCAAATTGGCCAGGAACATATATACAATAGCGATACTTGCAGTTACAAAACAAAATGGCAAAAATGCGTCAATTTCACATGTCAATAGTAAACTCTGAAAAATCTAAGAAAACATTTTTGTTAGTGATGCGAAATATATTTTTAATTAGTTTTTAAATATATCCATAATATTGATAGAATTTCAACTGTTATTTATCACATATTTCTAGTTAGCTATAATTTAATATGTGTATATCTCTCATAAATGTACAAATACCAAAAAATCTTACTCGAAAAACGCTGAAACTCAATGTAAGAACTCCACATATGATTAAAAAAAAGAATGACATCTCAAAGTTACCTATTAGAGTATTTGCGTACCTTTAAATGTAGAAAATATGTTACTAGAGTAACTATTATTATTATACAATTATTATTACTATTACTTCCTTTAACCAGCGTCGAATTTGTAGAATTTTAGTGCAAAGAAAACTTTAAATAATTTGGGACACTAGACCATACATTTCGATTTTTTAGTACGACTAAACTAACGGGAATATTTTATAAAACAAAAGAATTAAACCGAGATTGTTTATGGCTTATCGTTTTTATCATAATGTGGAATTAGAACGTACTAGAGAGGAAAGACGCTGATGAAGAAGTGCTATATTATACTATAGATACAAACATCATTGCTTTTCGATGAATATCTACGGCACAAATTATCTTTTTATATATCAAATTTTCGTTTATCAAGATACTATCTTTGTATTTATGAACTTCTATAATGTGTTTGACACGGAAGCTGTAAAGAATAATTAATGTAAAAAACTCCATTTTTTGGAATAATAAATAACTTTAAATTAAATCGCGAACATACATATATCACAGTCACATTAGATATGTCAATAAACGTATCATTTGCTATTTTATTATAAGGTAATTATGTTTGTATATGATGATAAATTATTATTAAATTTTTATATATTAGCGTGAATAAGCATTATTTTTTATTGTTTTGTTTTATAAGACATTTAATTGTTGCAGTTTATGGTTATTCTGGTACCTAGCAATTTTAAACATGCCGCAAGCATGTTGTAAATACACAATAAGCGTTGACCCCGTTGCTACCATAGCAATTGATCCTATGAACGTTGCTACGACTGTATGGAATAACAAAAAGCGCGAATATTTTTCTTGATCGATGAAATATTCAGTAATTACAAGTTGCGATTGTTCATGTGACATGTTTTTTACCGATAAATGACTGTAAGCTAGATCCGAGTATAACTGACTGATCATCATAACAGTTAAACTAATAACAAGAATCTCTATACACAGATTGAAACAGACACAGTTTAAGATTATTGAATAATGAAATACACAGTATGTTTTTTTTATATTTAAGATTTAAAGTATTTTAAATACATATTTATATGAATTTATAAACTACTTAAAATAATATAAAAAGTGCAACATTTTTTGCAATGTTATAATACTTTTTGTTTAAAATATGACATTACAAAATCCTAGCAATTGATTAAGTTTACTTGTAAGTCCGACCGTGTATTTTCTTCCAATATTTCCGTACATGTCTATGATGGCGAATTCATTATCATTCAGATTATCACAAGTACATTGAAGTTCTTCTATTAAATATTTCACCTATGTTATGCAATAGAATATTATAAGTATGGAATAACGCGATTATGCAATGCTTTATGTGTAAAGTGTAGTTGTGCGTAACAGAACATTTGATACATCAAATACAGAACTTACCGTTTTTCTGTTAACATAAAATGAATTATATTTTATCATTAAGCTAATAAAAAAAGGCGTAACAGACATATTTATGATTAAAGCATCAACGGTATATTTTGAAGTCATAAATGGTGTAACCTGTGTAAAATTTTGTTTTTGATGTAAAAAACAGTTCATTGCGAGATACTACTTCAACACATGCCATTATTTTACATATAAAGGCATATAAGTCTTTATTAAAACACACCTGAAATATAACACTAGTTATCAAAATAATATAAAAGATTCCTAGTTGAAATCGGACAAATTTCGAGGTTTTATAAGGCCATAAACCAAGTGCCACTAAAAGAGTTCGATTCAAACTAAAATACCGATCTTTTACATCAATCATGTTTCTACTGACTCTAAGACGCATATGACACGAATGCAAAGAAAAACACTTTTTGTTTCCTAAGTTTCAATTATTATTTGACTAATAAAATATTTACTATGTTTTTTTCAACATACAAGTGCACTATTGTGTGTATAAGATAACAATCTTTAATTTAGTCTTAGCGCAAAATAGGTGGCAATGCGTCCTCTTGCGATCGTAACACTCGCAATTTATTACTCGCATCCGTTTATTATATAATCGATGAACTATCAACAGGAATTAGACAGATGTTCTTTTCTCGCAGAATAAACTCCGTGACGGAAAGCGTGAGATAGAATTCGCGCAAGCGCAGTTCTTTTATTTTTCGAAGATGTAAATTCACTTCACTAAATGTTCTCGTGTCATAAGCTTCGTCTTGCAAAGTTGAAGATATGTGGACTGTTCTTGTTATCACGGTATGACATAGATATAAAAATTATTATACTTTACGATCTTGCAGAATATATAACGGTAAAGTAAGACACAGACGCGTTTATTAACTGTAACATATAAAAGCATCGTTAAATTTTGTGTTTCATTAAACGACAATACATTAGATACATAATTTTATAACATAGAACGTTCTGTACCGTGGCAAAACATTCTAAAGATGCTATAAATAATCCGCCGACTCTCAAACCAAATATCTTGTTACCTCGTTGTAACAAAAACACTATTAATCTTTGTACAGAACGAGGAGTTAAATACCACGGACTTTCATATCTGTAAATAACATTATTTATGTTAATAAATAAATTCTAAAATAAATAATGTTAAAGTAACAACATTATTAATCTAAACTACGTAATTGGCTTTTCTTAACAAGGATTACATTACATAATATCTAATACAGTACGCTAAAATAAATCGGTCAATTTTAAAAAAAAGAAAAAAAAGAATTCCTTTTTTATGCGCGCCGATTTCCAAGCTGGTTAGTGCCCGACTAATAGTAAAAAACAAATGAAAATAAATAGAATAAAAACAGGAATCATATATCTCATTATTAGAACCATTTATTCTACGTACTGTATTTCATATAGAGAGATTAGTGATTTCTATTTTATATTTTTATGGTAATGGTAAGTGACGTAATTGTAAAAACAATTTGCTCACGCAGCTACGTATACATTATTGTTGTGGTTTATAATTTCCTGACCCATAAAATTGGCCAAGAACATATATACACTAGTGATACCTGCATTTACAAAATAATAAGAATCTATCAATCTTCCACGTCGATGATAAGATCTGAAAAATCTAAGAAAACAGATTTGCTAGTGACAAAAACTATTTTTTTTTGCAATTGATTTCCAAACACACAATCTACAATAATGATACCACTTCCTATATAGTTATTTATTACAAAATTCTATTTAACTATGTTTTAATGTTATTCTCACATATGTACAAGCACCAAAACATCTTACACGAAAAACGTTGAGGGTCAAAATAAGTACTCCACATATGATTAAAAAAAAAGTATTTGCGTACCTTCAACAATAGAAAATGTTACTGCACGAACTATATGCATAATACTTCTTCTAAATAGCGTCAAATTTTAAGAATCGGAATGTAATGCAAAAGAAACTTCGGGTAGTTTATATTTGAAACTACGTTACGTATTTTTTCGGTTGTTAAAAGACGAAGATTTCTCAAAAGACAAGAGACAGACGTAAAATTGACATAATATTTATGATTAATTGTTGTTTTTTGCAGTAGTGAGATTAAAACAAACATAGTGAAGAAAAAGAGTTATGGCGCTATTTGGAGGAAGTAAGAACTGTAGTATACAATAGAGATACCAACATCATCGCTTTTCGATGAATATCTACGGCACAAATTATATTCCTATGTATCAAGGTTTTGGTTACTAAGATGTTGTCATATTTACACACTTTTACGATGTGCTTGATACGGAAGCTGTAAAGAAAACTTAATGCAAGCTCCATATTTTTATATATAAATAACTGAAACAACTAGACACAGTCATCATATTAATCATTAAGAGTATTTATTATCTTAGTATAAGTTCAATATATTTACATACAATGTCGGCAGTATTATTATTGAATTGTTACACATGAAGCAAACATAAGTTATTTTCTATTGTTTTATTTTATAAGAGATTTATTGTAATTCATATTTATTCTATTACCTAGCAATTTTAAACAGTCCGCAAGCATATTGCAAAAACACAATAAGCATTGCTCCCGTTGCTAAGATAATAACCAATCCTATGAAAAATACTGCGAGTGTATAGAATAACAATAAGTGCGCATATCTTTCTTGATTGATATAATATTCAGTAATTACAAGCTGCGATTGATGATGTTGGCGTGATATGTTTACCGGCGAATAACTGTAAGTCAGATCCGAGCACAACTGACTGATCGCCAGAACAGATAAACTACTAACAACAATCGCTATATACAGTTTGAAACAAATACAATTAAAATTACTAAACCTAAGTAAAACGGCACAACATTTCTTTTACATTGCTTTATAATAGTTTTCCTTTATATAAAGTATAACGTTACAAGTGTCTTTATAATTGATTCATTTTACTTGTAAGTGTGACTGTGTACTGCTTCCCAATATTTCCATATTTGTTTATTACGGCGATTTCATTTTCTTTCAGATTATCACAAATATATTGAAGTTCTTCTATTAAATATTTTATCTATTAACAAAAATAAACTATTACAATTGTTTTAAGATAGAATAACACACATTAAAAATACTTTATATGTAAAATGTACTTGTACGTAACTGCTTTAAAAATATTTCATACAACAATTATAAAACTTACCGTTTTTCTGTTAACGTAAAACGAATTGTATTTTATTATGAAGGTAAGAAAGCCAGGCGTGATGGACAAATTTATGATTAAACCATCGATAGTATATTTTGAAGTCAAAAATGGAGTAAGCTGCAAAGCGTTTTTTACAGGAAGTAAACAGTGCTCATTATTATTATGACGTAGTTTAAAACATGCCACTAATTTTTATTCAAATGCATATTATAAGATAAAATTATAAAATAAAAAATATTATAAGATAAAATTCTTATTAAGACACACTTGAAATAGAACACTAGTTATCAGAATAATATAAAAGAATCCTAATTGAAATCGGGTAAGTTTCGAGATCTCGTAAGGCCATAAACCAATTGCCATCAGAAGAGTTCGATTCAAACTAAAATACCGATCTTTTACATCAATCATGTTTCTACTGACTCTAAGACGCATATGACACGAATGCAAAAAAAAAACACTTTCCGTTTCCTAGGTTTCAATTACATTTATTTGACTAATAAAATTTCCTATGTTTTTTTCAACGTAACGTATAAGTGCACTATTAGTGTGTGTATAAGATAACATTCTTTAATTTAGCTTTAGCACAAAATAGGTAACAACTCCAATACAACTCCATGCGATCGTAACC
Organism: Pseudomyrmex flavicornis; assembly: GCA_014825475.1. Classification (NCBI taxonomy): domain Eukaryota; kingdom Metazoa; phylum Arthropoda; class Insecta; order Hymenoptera; family Formicidae; genus Pseudomyrmex; species Pseudomyrmex flavicornis. Next base: position 49,440 of record QVNW01000049.1, read on the forward strand.
CTCGCAACTTATTGCTTTGGCTGGAATACATCTGTTTATTATGTAATCGATAAAACGAATTAAACAAATGTTCTTTTGTCGCAGAATAAAATGCGTGACGAAAAGCATGAAGTAAAAGTCACGCAAGCGCAGTTCTCTATTATTCAAAGGTAAAAATTCACTTCGTTGAGTACTGTCGTACAGTACACTTCATCTTACAGACGAAGATGCAAACAACTAATTCTGTTATCGAGGTATGACATACGTATAGTATACTTGTACAATCTTTTCAAAAATAGTCTATCTTCCTAGAAAAAAAGTTTATATATATAGAAAAAGAAATATAATATCGTGCAATCACAGAAACGATAATCACTTCTATTACGCTTTAAATATATCACGAGAAATCTCGAAAACCGACATTGAATCTCAATAAAATATGACGCAACAATTTAATATAATAAATATTTACCAGAGTTCGTTATCGAAAAAAGAAGACATCTCGCACTATCTCCGTTAACTTTAAGTATCTATCATATGATAATGACTATCTTGCAGAATACATAACAGTAAAGTAAGATATTGATGTGTTTATCAACTGTAACATTCATGTAATAAATGTCTTTTAATATGTTTCTTTTCATGCAATATTAAAACATAACATTACACAATAGAATATTTTGTTACCGTGCAAAACACTGTAACGACGCTATAAATAATCCACCGACATTCAGGCCAAACATCTTGTTGCTTCTTTGTAAAAGAAACAATATTTGTCTTTGTATAGGTAGAGAAGTTAAATACCAAGGAATTTCGTACCTGTGCAGAACACATGTATTATAGTAAATTTGATTCCCTTTTACAAGTGGAGTAATTAATTCACTACGCACTGTAATTTATACATATATAAAAGATTTTTACTTTCTATGATATTAGTCTTTGACATAATTAAATATAAAAAAGAAAAATTTACTTACGCCGCTGTATATACGTCATTGTTGTGATCTATAATTTGCTGATCCATACAATTTGCCAAAAACATATATATAATAGTGACACTTGCAGTTACAAAAAAATGCTAAAAGGGCATCAACTTTATACAATAAGTTCTCGAAAAATTAACAAAAAAAAACTTGTTAATGATATCAAATATCATATTTTCCAAGAGTTTTTTAATATATAATATTGACATCAATTTCTACAGTGTTATAACAATTTTTAATATTTTAATATAAATATATGTAATATTTTAATTCTCACATATGTACAAATATCAACAACTCTTACTCGAAAAATGTTGAAACTCAAAGTAAGAACTCCACAAATGATTAGAAAAAAGAACGATATTTCAAAGTTAATTATTAGAGTATTTGCGTACCTTTAAATGTAGAAAGTGTTAATATACAAACTATATATAATATTTCCTCTAAAAAGCGTCGAGTTTGAAGAATCGCACAGGAAAGACTTTACGGTGTTTCGTATTAGGCCATACATAGGTTTTGGTCGTTCAGTATGACCAATATATAATCAGAAAGATTTCGTAAAAGAAAAGAGTTAGGCACAAAGCTGCACGTGTTTATGGCTTATCGTTTCTTTTGCAGTGATGAGATTATAAAACAAACATTCTACAAATTTTGACGCTATTTAGAGAAAGTAAACTATGTATTATGCAATAAATACCAACATCAATGCTTTTCGATGAATATCTACGGCACAAATTATGTTTTTACATATCAAGGTTTTATTTAACAAGATACTGTCTTTATATTTGCGAATTGCTATGATATGCTTGATACGGGAGCTGTAAAAAATAATTAATGAAAGAGAAAAAGTTAATTTAAAATTCTATATTAAGATTAATTAATTTAAAAAAAATTTATTTTTTGGAATATAATAAATATATATATATATATATATATATATATTTATTTTATATATATATATATATATATATATATAAATCGAATATATATATTACAATTACATTAGAATCATAAAAATGTATATATAAACCAATTGCCAGCAAAAGAGTTCGATTCAAACTAAAATATCGATCTTTTACATTGACTATTTCTTTGCGAACTTCAAGACGAGGAGTATACAACAAAGAGAAAACTAAAGAACCTTCCTTTTCTTTACTTTCCGTTTATTCTTTTGATTAAATATTCTTTATCAAAAGTAGTGTAAAAATTTACTATGTTTTAAGATAATTTTCGCTAAATAATTTAGCGTTAACGTCGTCGTAAAAAAATGACAATAACACCGTAGTATTGAAACACTTTCGTAAAAACGCATCCGTTTATAAAGCGATCGATAAAACATTGAAAGAAATTTAAATTAGGTTAGTATAAATTAATTTAAATTTACATCTGAACCAGGTAAGTTCACATTTTGACCGGTTTAGTGATCACTCATAGTGATCACTCGAATTGTGAACCTAACCGGTTCGGTTAAGTTAAGTTAAGGTTACGATGTCAACCTAACCGATCTAGATGTGAACC
>QVNW01000050.1:0-62114 GCA_014825475.1 Pseudomyrmex flavicornis
TTTTTTTTTTTTTTTTTTTTTTTTTTAATTTTTGAGTTGTATCTTTTTAAAAAGACCAAAGAACCAGCATAGAAATAGCAAAACTCAGGAATCCTCTTCTTAAAATTCTCGTAACGTGCAATTTCTCTCACTTCCTAGAAATCGGCGTTACACGTGCATCTCTGAGAATCAGTAGCATTAGAGAACACCGTTGTTTTTTCAAGTCACGCTCGGACAAGTCTTCATAGAACTTGTAGTCGACGCTTTTAGTTGCCTGTTAAACAAGGAAAATTTATCGTATTAATTAATTCGTCCACTTATCTCAAAAAGATTAATTCGAACACGTGACAGAATCGACTCGCGGGCAGAGAAAATTATTATCTGTCGTATTTCTAAAAAACGATTGTTCCGAGATTAAAACGAAACAAAAAAACAATGCACGTTCGAGATTTGAAAGATAAAATTACCGAGAGATGAGATATATAACTCTCGATCTACCTATTGTCTAGCATCTTCTCTTTTATCTGACGGCGCGTAAAGCTGTCGCGAGACGGACAGATTGAAGATTGAAGATCGTAAAAATAATAAAAATATACGTCAAAAATTAAAAAAAATCGAAAGACAAATGTTCGTTCGAAGATAATTAAAAAAAAACAAAGAGGTAACAATTTTTCAATACATTTACGCGCGTACTTACAGATTACGCCGCGCTACCGTTCGACAATCACAATCGCATATCTCGAGTCTTAAGTAATCGCTGTAGAAATAGCACCGCATTGTCGAACTCGTGAAAACCGATATATATTATCGGTGATTGATTTGTATTATCTCTTATTTGAAAACTATTCCGCGAAATATTGTTAAACGTAAATTTTCTTCAGCTAGTTACAAAGAAATACATATAATTTATATTTTAGTTGCGACACAAAGAGAGAGAGAGAGAGAGAGAGAGAGAGAAAAAAACTCGTACGTTCGAGAGATCGAATTCGACCGATAACGCGATATATAATCGCGCGCAGATATAACCCGACAAACTTGTTCGACTACGTATAAAATTTTAAATAAACAAATACCGCATCTTCGAGATTTCGCTGAAATCTCGTCGTTCCAGACTGTAATCTCGTCGTCTCAAATCTTCGCCTTCGCAGAACGTTCTTCTCCACCGTTTGTCGTGTGATATATTTGACAGTTTCTGACCATTTGAATTTTAAAGACGTTCGACGAATCATTTCGCATGCACGAATTACGTGGCAAATTACGCGCCTGTGTGATTTCTACGCACGAAAAAATATTGATATCAACGTTTTGCACGATAACATATGATCTTTGTGTGCTAGTATCTCTCAACTTCTTTTTTTGCAATTGATTCTGTAAAATACACGAGTGAACATAAGACGTAAATTTTCTTTCACAAAAGACTTGATATCTCATTTTTATAAAATTCCGGAAGTTGTTAAAACACTATCAATTTGGCGTTTAATTACTTTTAATTGCCACTTTATCAAGATGAAAAAAAAAGAATCGACAACGCTGTCGCGATTTATATCTCGATGCAGCGATGTCCCGTCTCTTTCGCGAATTGTGCCATTGTATCTGGAAAATCGCAATCACGTTACATAAAAAAAAAAAAAACGTCGATGCTGAAAATTCCCCCGTTTCGCACGCTTTGAACTCGCGTGCGATTGTACGTGTCTGACGAATTCCGCGAAATAGGCACGTCGCCGGGATAATGACACGTTCGCCGTCACGAACATGTGTCTGAAAAAAAAATCTCGATAGTCGAATAAAAAAAAGAAACAAGTGTGTGCGTACATCCGGGTTCGACGCTCACAACCACACAGCAACTTACGGACATTAATGAGACGTCGCTTTAGAATGTACGGACCGTCCTTGTCGCTACCTGTGATGTTTACGTCACGTAGACAGGACCAGATTTACAGATATTTTCAGCGGATACGCCGGAAATAAGGAAAATCTAGAAATCTAATTGCGCATTTATGTACAACAAAGAAACAATATTAAAACAAATTATTTTTGTCCACGCGTATGTGAGACAAAGATCGCGTTAAAAGAAAACAATTGAACTTTGTTTTTAAACACGAAAATTGCGTAATAGTTTTCTTTGTTGCGTTTAAAACAAAATAAACGTGCAAGAACATCAAAGAGAAAAGAAAAAGAGACAAAACCGCGAGAGGAAGTGGCAAACGGAAAAGGAGGACTATACGTAAATCCGACCCTGCAGAGACGACAGTCGCGCAAGGCGGGACCGGTTTGCGGAGATGACGTCCGCGTGGCTTTTCGCTTACCGATTTATCAATATGGTGGACTATCATTTGCGAGTGTCGCGCCGTCTATCTTTCGATCTCTTCTTCTGGTCGAAAGAAGAAACAGCGGCGATCGGCGGCGGTAAAGAGAAAAGAATACCTCGTGACCTCACGCACTATTAATGATTGCTTGTGAATCACGCAACACCGCATCACTTTCTCCGATGGAGACCCCGGCGCGCCCCCAATCTTCTTCATTAATCAAAGAACCGGAGCAATTCCGCTCGACCGCGCGGTTTTACACAGACTGATTCACTTAACCGCGAACAAGCGCGATTCTCCCTTCTTCTTGCCGCGTCTCTCGCCGCTCCTCACTCGCGAGAGGATCTCCCCCACTCGCTCAGTCTTTCTTTATCTTTCCATTCGCGCGTTCCATTCTTGCCTCTTATCGTTTAGAAAATAGAGGTGAGACCGGATGATACGAGTACGTTGTACAGACGTATGCGGGGAGGTCGAGAGATTGCAAAACAAAACTTTGCGCTTCAAAGTCTAAAGAAACCAAGTTGCGCGCAATCCAGATTTCTTTTTATTCAATATGCGCACGCAGTTGCTCTCAATGTGTAACACGTATGTGTATATTGATGATAATTTTAATCTCTCTGGACGACTTGATTTCAACTGAAATTGATAGACTGAGAAGAGAAATGATCGATTGTTTAATCGGACATCGCACAGGAACGCACATCCCGGGATTGCCGCGAAGGATGAAGTACTTGCGCTTGTGCATCGCTCGTTTTCCGGATGTTTTCTTTATTGTTGCAACCTCCCTGAAACTTTTTGTTATTATTGGTTTCTATTATATTTTATATTGATTTTTATTATATTTATTTGTGTAAACAAGCGTTTCTTATATTTTTTATGTTTGTGATTTCTGTTACTTAATCTCTTGAATTTTTGAATTCGCACTTTCTCCAACACTTCTATGTTTGATGAACAGGATATATATTTAACACGCGTATCTTGACAATGTATTAATACGTTAAGATTGATAAGAATATAGCGCCAATAAAGGAGGGGCAGTGTCAGTAGAAGGAGAGACATTTAATCGTTCGAAATTTGTTCCACTAATGATGTAACGCGTTTGTGTGTGTGTGTCAAGAAACGTTTCTTTACACAAAAATGAGAGAAAGTAAGTTTTTGACTAAAAAAAAAAAAGACTGGAAAACAGATTTGGTTTTTATATAATAAAGTCGTTCGAGTTATTGAAGTCATTTTAATGTACACGAAGAAAACTGTTTGTTTTGGGCGAGACCAGTTTTCTCCCAAACATTTCATGACTCATCAGGAATAATAATCGAGGGGAATTCCAGTGGTGAAACCCATTCTGGTAATTTATAGACAGAATAAAAAAATAAAAGAAAAGAGTGATGCGCGCACATTGCTATATAAAAATAATCAGGATTGATAAATTAAATTATATTAAATTAAATTTTATCACATACCTCGATTAAAACTTGTTATTACTCATTTGTCGCGTGCAAAATTCTCTCAATTTTTTGTACCCTGAAACTTAACAAGGAACGTTTTTTTATTTTTTCTTTGATGACTCATCCTGCATACCAACGTTTGCATATTTCATACTCTAATCGGTCAACAAATAAATTTTTTATTCGTGGACCGAACAAGTGGATAAGATAATTGCTAAAGTCCATGAGCGATTACATACCGTTAATTATCTCTGATTTATCGGTTGCATTACCGAGTGTCGAATTTTTGAGACAGCGCCGAAAATCAGCGTTCCAAAATCTCGCCTCGACATGCCCCACGTTCTGTTTCGTGATTCCAGGGGTCTCAGTGTAGCGCGGAATTCGAATGGCACACCGAGGTGGTCTGCGCGAAACACGCCAGTTCTCAGAGCGCGAGTCAAACGGAAGCGTCTTCCGAGGAGGATTTCTTCGACGAACTTTCGCCTAGAAATCTTGGTGAGTGCATTGATTTTCTCAGCATCTCGTTTTGTCCTGACGCAACAATTTCACGACGAGTAATAATATTTTGTTGCAGGAACGATTGCCGCCGTATCTACCCTCATAATAATCATAATCGTGTTGATAATCGCTTTAATCCACTTCCGTAATGCGGAGAAAAGTTGGTTCAGCTTCAGAAGAAACGTGGGCCGCGTTCAATATTGCCGAGTAAGGTTTAAATTCACGTTTCTTCTTTCTCTGTGTGTAAAACATCTTATATCAGACAAACATGTAACACATACTTCTTTAGAAACTGCAATATATCTTTGTTTTAATATACATAGATATATTTTTTTTTTTTACATCCTAGGTCGATACCAACGAGGAAGCTAGGCTGTTGCTCGACGCTATCGATTCGACGCAATGTGTGTCGGATAGTGACGACGATCTTTTACATCTATAACGGTTATATATTATTATTTCTTTAATGTAATAATAAATAAAATTATCGTGGAAAAAAATTAATCGATTAAATCAAATAGTGACAAGTTTTTCATTACTCGTTTTTGAGAGATTTCTATCAAAAACCTGGAAAAATAATTCTTTAATCGTGTGTCGTTTGGAAGAACTTCTCCCTGGCACAGAAAGAAGTTCTACGGTAGATAAGAAAAATAACTTCTAACGATTAATAACATAAGAGAAACAATATTATATTAAGAGTTTTTATATATATATATAAACTTAATATATATATTATCGATAATTAACTCTTATGTTAGTTTGTCTCGGACATGCATTTCACACACGGGAAATGGATCCGTAATATCTTAAGATCTGCATAACAAGTACTTTGGTCGCAACTTATACAGCTTCTTTACGTTATTTCGTTAGATTTAAAAATATTGCATAAAATAAGTATCTTCGATAACAATATAATTACAAATATTTATGAAGCAGAAAGTAAAACGAGAAGAACGTAAGTTGCAAATATACACAGATGTGAATGTGAGACGCGGCGGACGCCGTGTCGCTGTCTTTTCGTTTGCCGGGTTTGGAAACGCACAAATCCTCGCAGTCCTCATCTTCGCACAAATCGCACAAGGTTGTCCTTCTAGGCTCGTAAAACGCTCTCGCTCTTCTCGCTGCAAATACATTTTTTTTTTTTACATGCAGTCTGCTTTCTCGGGCTTCTCGAAACATCTCTTAAGTAATTGTTGTAAAAGTCACGATAAATTTGATTAATTTAAACTTACACGAATCGTAATAGTCGTAAATAGAAACAGGAACTGGTTTTTGCTTGGCTACTTTGTGTGTCCTAAATGCAGACACAGTAGGACAATATTCTTGTTTCACCATCTGCGATGATAAATTGGTTAATATATTTTTTTTCATGTACATTTCTCACCAGTAACTTTTCTAATAAGTAACTTGCAATACATTGCTTGTTCTTCGCGTTATCTATCTTACCTTGTCAAAGTATAGAACCACCATTGTATCGCCGTGTTTGGTTTCCACGCGTTTCACATTCGACGATACTTCCAGACTCGGTAAAGAGTCTCGGTCTACGGTGAAGCCAGAAGGTAAACTGACCTCCATCACGGCCATATTGCTTTCATTCGCTTCTCTAGTGGGAACGAATCTGAGAACAAATAGTTGGTTATCATTCTCTTGTGCGAATGTCTTTCATCTCGCGAATGTAACATAAAAAATCGGCAAGAGCGAGAGACAAAACTATGATCACGTACCCTGAACATATGGAAAGTTGTAAATGATTAGCGTTGGAATTTTTATTCACTTGGGGATCTAATGTGAACAACGGCCAGGCTCCGGTGACATTCAGATTATACTGATAAGACACTTGTATCAGTGCAAATCCTTTGCCGGACGCTGTTACATTGACAAGTCGCGTTTTGGGAGGTAACTGTAGAAAGTACATATGTTAATGCTTGATCGCGTTAAACGTAAAAATCTATTCAAAGAACACTTACTATCTGTTTTTGAAGTATCATAGAGTTACCCTTGTTTATGTTCATTTGGGTTTCACCGTCTTTTCCGTACTTGAACGCGATCTGAACTGAGCCTGCGTCCTTCGATATTTTCTCAGCGAGTTTCGCCAGTGCTTGAAGTCCAATTACTGTATCCTATGGTCATTTCACATAGTTGTCACGAAATATAAATGTAACGTAGAAAAATCGAACATATCTTAGTTCGGTCAAGATCATTTCTCAATGCTTACCTGCGTCGAGGCAAAGCCACCTTCCGTATTTCTCTGTTTGACAAGCCACTTCATGACAGGAATTGCGTCAGCGACCAAATTACGTCTGAGATAGGAGAGTAGAGCGTAAGATGTCATTTCGACGTCAACGCAACGCGGTAGGGAATAATGCGGATTCTTGTCGTCCTTTGGAACGGGTTTGCTCCACCACTTTAGATCCTGCTTCGACATGGCTTTTGACTCCAAGAAGTTAAACGCGGACGTTTCGTACGGGTGTTTAGCCAAATTCAAGGCGTAGGCGCATAAACTCAACGCATACGTGTCGTCTAGACCCTCAAGATTACGCACGATGTAGTCGACAGCTTTGTTTATCGTGTTGCGATATTTTACCACGGCATCCTGCAGCAATTTTCATTTCAATAAAATAAATACATCTATTTGGTTTTAAAAGACGTCAAGTAAAAGATTAGAGCGCTCACCTCGTTTTCGAGAAAAGCAATAAGCGTGTACGCCGTTAAAGCGAGTCCCTTCGCGGCTCCGCCCTGCATATCGCGATGGCTCACCCTACCCACTTCGGGAAACGAGCCGTTCGAAACCTGATTGTTCGACAGCCATTCTAACGCCTCGTTTATAATCCTGTCCTCAATTGCTATGTATTCCGCCGCTTGTTTGAAAGATTTCGCTACGAAGGCTGTAAGCCTGATGGAACAAAGTAACTTGGAGTAACTCTTTTTTGCGATTTATAAACAAGAATGTATATAATTCAAATTAATATAAAGTTATTGGGCGCATACCACGTACTGCCAGTAGGATCTGACATGCCGAACGCGCTGAAGGAACCATCGGTGTGCCTGTAAGTCAGTTCCTGTTGGTAGCCAATTTCCAAGTATTTCAACGCTTTGCTCTGCACAGCTTGCGTCAATTGATTGGTGTTCTTAAGATAATTCAAAATGACGATGTTAGGCACGAAATTCAGCATGTTCTGCTCGCCGCAGCCGAAGGGCATCCTGATCAGATTCGCCAAGTTCGGGATACTCGGACCCAAGATATCGCCTAATCGAGGCATCAAACGTTTTTTAAAAATATTCCGAAATTTTCGAGAAAATAAACTTATACACATGTGAAACTTTTGTATATTGAAAGCATAATGATGTAAGGATTGTATAAAGAAAAAGATTTATTTACCAACTGCAGAGATTTGTATGTTCTCGGAACCCGGTACCGCGTTGTTAGGTATGTCGATGGTGATGTTCGTGTCTGTGCGCACGGCATTTCTCAAATCCAAAAATATCGCTTTGTTCTTGTATTGCGTTTCTCCTTCAGCCTTCAAACATCATCATATTACATTTCAATATCGTGAACAATCGCGTAATAAGTTAGAGCGACAATTGGTAAAAGGGTAATTACTTTCACGAGTAACTTGAGCTCAACGCTGTCGCCGGCCAAAACGCTGTTAGCAGTCGCTTTTATAGTGATGTATCCCAGGTCTCTCGGAATGATCATGAACGACACGGTGGAGCCGGAATTAGCTTTCACGTCGACCGTTTTCTTTCGATATAATTCCAATTCTGTAAGAATCGACGAGTATTTTCAATTTATTCCACCTCTAAATCGCATCATATCGCGCAAACTTGCTGAACGTTACGCGACACTTACTTGGAGCGTCATGAACTTCGTTCGATATCTCCGCGAAATCAAACTGACCCTCGTTCGTCAGCAGCACTTCGGCTGTCAGATCCTTGTTCATGTAATTGAACACTACGATCTGTATCCCTACAATTTCGCCGCGTATAACCGAATACGGCAAATCCATGGATATGAAGAACGGTCTGAACACTTTCAGCTAAAAAAAAAACCGCAAATCACAATCATTGCGTTTTTATTAGAGTTTTTTCTTTTGCTGCAGCAAATATATGGGGAACAATGATAATAAATAAAATATGCTTACGAACCTTTCTCGGTTCATCTATGAGACCCAGCCCGTTCGCATCGTTCAGGGAGAACGCACTAAGCACCCACGACGTTATCGAATCGGGCACATTTCGCCGCAATTCAACTGTTCCTTGATATCTGCAAAGTACATTTATTTATCTTACAATCACAAGTTAAATTAATTCGATTGCGAGTGATTCTGCGACACAAACTACGGATTGTAATCTACTTTCGAGAGAATCTTTTTTCAAATTGTTCAGATAATGAGATAAGAATAAAAAGATTGATTTTTTTTCTAAGGAAGCAACAGTATATACGATACAAGCAAGTTGATAAAAAAAAACGAAACATGTTTAGTTTTCAAATTTGTATCCTTCACCTTTGCGAACAAACAGATACACGTTGTACAACATAGATGATATAAATAGCAAACGGTGTTATATATGTATAAATGAAAATTGGTCTTTTGCGAATGACATGACACAACACGTTTTCGTTCAAAAATCGCATATAAAACAAGCTCAGTAATGCGACTTGTTTTAGTTTTACGTTCTTGAGAAATTATGAGATCGCACCTTTACCTTTGATCAACTTACACGCAGCGATATCTGTACACAGCATGTGTGCGTTATTTACAGATATTACAGAATGTTATTGCAACAACAATCGCATCCTGTAGATATAGCGCACACACGTGGAGAGCGTGCACGTAAACTAAAAAGTAGACATACAACATACGAAATAAGTACCCTGAAGAGAAGTTTGTGAAAAGCCAGGTGTTTAAGATGTCATGCATTAGGAATACACGGGGCTTATTCCAGACAGGAGGTGGGATGCGAGAGAAGGCGTAAGGACCTGCCAATGGTGGTCTTGTCGCTAATCTGTGCGTGACAGGTGGACCAAGATCTGGTCGAAGCGTGGACAACCCATGAGGCGAGCCCGTTATTCTACCTTCCAAAATCTGCGGTCCTGCAATCCAATTCTGCATGTTGTATTTACCGCCAACTTTGTAGATACATGTCAGATATATTGTGCACACAATCTTATTTTTTAATCTATTATCTATTGACATTCACATCTGAAATAGTGTACTCTTTAAATATACAAATATCTAAAACTATAAGTTTTTAATATAAAAAATATGTATAAAAAACGCGATTCCCAAATCCATGAAAATTAATAGAATATAAAAAATCCGAAGAGTTTACCACTACCATAAGCTATCCAGAACCACATATCCCATTAATATGATATGCAACTTTGATGCAAAGCATTTAGTTTACATTATTTTGCAATGGTTTGTACGCATTTTGCTGCATTGTTAATATCTCGATGCAGATGTGTGAGTGCAGATTAATATTCGCATTTTTCCTATTTTATTTTCTAGAGAAATCAGCATGTTCAAAGAACAAAGTGAAAGAAATATCGTAAGAAAGTGTCGTGTCACTCTTGTTATCTGATGATGCAATTAAAAATCAATTATCACCGGAATTCACGGACTAGATATGAATGGGAATTAAACATGACATTTATGCATGATAACTTATTACGTCAGTGGCATTACCCAGCGTCAAGCGTTTGCCAAAGCCAGGTTTCAGGGAAATTCTTGCGAACTTTGACCTTCTCGGGTGACCTTAATGCAGCTGAGCCTCCGAATCCTGCAGCGGATGCAAATATCGTTTCATCCAAACTAGATCTGTAGTATACTACACACATATAAGCAGAGTTAGAAAATTATACCTACTAATATGTGGCAGAGCGTACGTAGCCATAAACTTGTATCTGACTATATTAAGAAAATAAAAAACACGATGTTATTGTCATGCTATATTACAATTGAGCGAAATATTGAGCTATTTAACGTGTGTGGTAATGTTCTATGTTTCTAAGACAGAAAGACAATTCTCACAGAGAGATTAATTTTTACTTATTAGATGTGCGTGTTATAGTTCGACTAGATAAAGTATTTCTGATTTCCGATACTTACGTATAGCGAAATTCTCGTGCACGTATCCGTTAGTGAGGATAATCACGCCAGTTTTCTGTGAGAAATAATTTGTCATTTTACTTATCGGTTTTTTTCTGGATCAAGAAGTCTGTAGAACAATATAATAAAGTGCGTATATATTATGCGATTGTTATACTTGAAACACATCATCCGCGGTTCCTGAGCCGGGTCTCCAAAGGAAACGATCGGAAAACGAATCTGAATACGGCGATACTTCTCCAGGATCGTAAGAACGCAGTTCTTTGTACACTTCCTCCTGTGTGCAGCAAATGCAATCAGGATTATTCGATGCATAAGGAAATGTAAATAAGTAAAATGCACAAAAAGTTATTAAGTAACTCGGAGTTAATTACGTACGTGGGAAATATCATTTCCAGATTTTAACAGGATAGATCTCTGATCAACACCCAGCAGTCCGACGAAGGAATTTGGCTTCGAGGAGATCACGAGATTGACATTCTCTCCAGGCATGACCTCACCAGGTGTCACTTTGATATCGACCTATTAATGCACAAACAATATTGCAATGTTATTTACTTTTGTCTTGCAAACTATTTTGTGCCGCATCAAATAACTTACGAAGTTTTGAAGCGTTCCCGAAAGTTCAACGTCCAACGAATCCGCTATAACTTCTCCGTCTGTTCGCACGTAGTAAACAATTACGTGCGCAGTAGGTGCCATGACATATGTCGCTAAGAATCTAACAAAAAAAAGTAAACAAACTATTGAACACACTTGCTTAAATTTAAAGAAATATACTAATATAAAATTCTATTTTGTCAAAATTGATTGATTGTTGAAAAATTCCGAGCACCAAAACACTTTGACGCTTACCTAAAGTTTGCCGTGTACTTGTCCGACACGTAGATCGACCCCGCATCCAGAATATCACCGCGCCCGAGTATCTCGTAACTGACGTATTTTAGTGGTGCTGTAGAATTCACCTCGATTTCGACGTAACTGTTCACCTGGAAAGAATGAAACGAGAGAATAAAATAAAAATTACCGAAGATTTAGCGCAACAAATATGAATGGAAAACACACCATTGGTTTCTCCGTTTTTAACGTCGCTTGGATGTAATCGTTGCTTAAGGATGTGGCTTGATTGGTCACAGGAAACCATTCGTGAAGATTCAAGTATTGCGCCTGCACGTACACAGACAATCAAATTTACTATATATATGTGTCCAACATACAACACAAAGGAGTGTTTAATTAACTTTACCTCTATGTTCAGAGGATAAGTACTATTACTGTTCGATGTAGGCGGATAGAAATCCAATTGTATCATGCCGTGCTCGTCCAGCATGCGTGAAATATTCAAGTACGCTGATTGGTTGTACGTATAGCCGTACGCGATCAGCACGGGATGTTTGGTATCTTGCACCGGTGATCCATCGTGATATGCCAGTTTCAGCTAGACAAACAACAATGCGCAATAGCGGAATATTTCGTTTCGTTTGTTTAACACGTTTTACAACAAAATACCACTTACAAAAGCGGTAAATTTCAATCCTGGCTTGAAATACTCCGACGTTTTTATCAGTTCCATTGTGTATTTGTGTTTATGTAACGTTATTTGCACCGAAGTGTTTTGTCTTCTGGTGGTTAATTCCTCTTCCACCACCGCTTCGATCATAATTGGTCTTTCGTATTCATCTGTCAGTCTAAAACATAAGTTTTTATAACAGAATATGTGTTGAAACATCTTGTACAAATTTTGTGATAAAATAACATCTGAATTGTAATTGCGGTATGTCTTTATACGTTGAACCTTACCTCAATTCAGACAAGATATCAAAATCGACTGTTACTTTGCCATCAATTGGCATGACCTTTCTCACAGGCTGTTGAAATATCGGTTGAATGACGCCAGAAAAAATGTCTGGATAAGCCGTTATTGTAGCCTCACCCTTTACCGGCTTTCCGTACGTGTACCTTAAATTATCGTGCACTTACAAATGAATATTTTATATGTAAGTGTGATAGAAAAAACTCTTTTCACTCTTCTATGAGTCTTTATCAAGTAAAACTGTTTTCTTTATCATTGCTAAGACTTACTTTGCGTGAACAGTTGCCACAATTTTTGATTCTTTGAATTGCACGTGTTTCGGCGAATCGATCGTCACCTCGAAATTCGGCAAGACATACTCCGCGACCTCGAACTCCTTTTCGAACGTCTGATCACCCACAGTGGCAACAATCTTCCAATTTCCCAATATTGGCGATTGCGATAATTCCAATTCACTGCTGAAGATTCCATGAGTCACCGGTGGACGATTCCATTGTTTGATACGATTTCCATCCCCATCCTGTCGTTAGAATAAACAATTCTTATAATGTTTATATTTTGTATTTAAAAATTTCTGCATCTTTAAATCAAAAACAATTTTTTTTTTTTACAATAAAAAAGCTGACACGAGAGATACACTTACAATAATATACACATCCGTCGGTCCGACAATGCTAGGTCTCAGTCTCGAGTCCAATATGACACATCGGAACATGACTTTGTGTCCGGGCTTGTAGATCGCCCGATCGGTTTGTATGAAAACAGAAAAGCTTTTGTGCACATAATCGATTTCCTTTGTTTTGTAAAAATTGATACCCGAGAGACCGCGCGCTGTGAGTTTGTACTTCCCCGGCGTGGTTTCTCCGATCTGACATTAAAAAAAATCAATCAGCTCTAAGCAATGGAATATTCGTTTGTGAACAATTCACTTCAAATTTTTTATCTATACGTACGTCTAATCGTATGATTTTCGTCGAATAAGGCTCGACGGTTACGCTCTGCGAAACGTTGAATATTCCTCCCGTATCGAGTTCACCGGTCAACTCAACGTATATTACTGACGGTGTCGATATGCCGGTGATACTGACCGCTACATGATATTCCGAATCGGGACGTACCACTTTCGGCGCGATAATTGTGTAATATCTACAAAAAGAATAAGAGATCTAAAGAAACATTCTTCAGAAAGATATGCGGTCAAGATCAAGTGTTTGGATGATGAGGCGATATTTTTGAATAATCTTGTGGAAAACAAAAATACAAACTAAAAAAAAAAAGATAATTACAGAAAGTGAGAAATGTTTATCTATCAGCCGAGAAACCTGCTGTTCGAAAAATATACAACCAGTAGCTATTTTTCCCACGCGATTCTCTCTCTCAAAACCTCCAGATATGTTGTTAAAGATGTGTCTATTGTGTTGTCCATTGTTTAACTTATAATTATTTTGTTGAGCTGAACGCACATTGACATTTCTCACGTCACGTTACAGAAAACACTACGGTATTCACTAGATCAGTGATATAGATACGGTTTTGTCGTTACACGCTACATCTCGATTATATTATTTGTGAGTAAAATCCACAAAATGCAAAAAAAAAAACTATTGTTCTTTGCAATTGTTTTTTGCAAATAAATTTGTGTCTGTGAACAGACAGATAATTCATCTGTTTCACATAGAAAATTAAATGTGTTTTTTTCAAGTAATAAGAACTTATCTATCAATAGCATCTGATACTTACGGTTCGGCAGTGATACTTGAAATTGTTCCCGATAGCAGAACAGCTAACAGAAAGCCTCGCCATCCCATGTCTTCTACGTTTAAACGAACCTGCGACAAACAAAAAGACAAAAATCTTTCAGTATCTGCAAAACACGTCGCTGACGTGATTGTTGTCGTGAGATTTACAATAGAAAAATAATTTATCATAATTCTTATTAACAACGCCCGCGAACAAATTACAGGAGTGAAAACTCGGAAGACGGTAATAAAGACGGAAACGAACGAGTCAAGAATGTTGCCAAACGTTATACGAGTAATTAGATGCAATTATGTACCCAAGTGACACGATGTGCACACCCGTGTGTATGTGGTGTGTACAGGTGCCGGTAATTATGTTGTCGCGCACACGTTTCTCTCTCTTTTACGAAACTCCTCCGATACTACCGGCTTTTCCGGGAATTTATCGTACAGACGATCGTACAGACGTCATCAATTCCAAACGGTTCAGGTGAAAGAAGAAATTATCGAGGGGGAAAAGGATGTGATCAAATAAACACACATTGAAGATATTCGTTCCTCTCTCACAACACACACTGTCAGCGGATATTTTAAATTGTGACATCAGAAGGTAGGAAATCCCGACAACTTGCGCAATAACTTGCCGAGACAATTACTTCTATAAAACAAGTTTGTGTGTTGTCTCTCGTTCACGTAATACTTTGATGTGGGATATTAATCCTTCGATTATCCAGTCGCCCCGGTGTATAAGTCTGTAAACAATATTAAATGACACACACGTCGATTGAGGAAGTAACAAAATATATATCTGCTGTATTTTCGAAAGTTGACGGTTGCTTTTTCGCGAAGGAGACGCGCCATCAACGCTATTGCATCATTTCATTCATGTTCTATCATCTAATAAGCGAAAGAAGTCGCAATAATAGCGTTTGAGGTCCTCGAACGCAACCTTCGTGGGTACATTTATTAAAATCTTATCTTAAATTCAAGATCATCTCAAGTTCGTCTTCAAGAAGCCGCGTGCCGGGTTGTCTAATTGGCTACGCGGATCTGAGGATGAACTTAAGGCAATCTAACAAAAATAAGATCCGAACAGCCGACCTTTGTATCTAAGTATAGAAAACTCTACGGATTTTTTTTTTCCCGAGAAGATAACTGGAACGTGTGAATGTCAAATATTTATGCGAGAAATAAGATCGCATTGGGTTCCTAAGCGCTGAAACTTGTAACATTAGTAGGATTCAATTACATTCTCCGCGCACACACCTGTTCCGCTTCTTTCTCTGTAGTAACATGTGCGAGGTGTGCGTGCATATGTATGTATGCGGTCGCTTAATTATTTCGCTCAAAAGAAGAAGAAAACGTGACGATTTATTCTCTCGACGCGGCATTGCTCGGGACAATCGACTGTAATTTGATCAAAGAAACTGTCGTTGAGAACATAATGGGTGAGAAGTGGGACATTCCGTCGTATAATAGAGCGAAATTCTCCGGCACATGGAAAGTACACGCGTACTATTCTACTTTCTATTTGTTTACATTGCAAATCGAGCAATTATCAAATTTCGTCCTGATCCGTCAAACGTTTTGTCGATTGAACTTCAACAGCAGTGGGTTCATCTATGGGTATTTTCTTCTCGGAATTACCATGGCTCCGCCAAAAGCATCGCTAATGGGATTCGCGTCGTAGCAACGCGACTTTCACCGACGCGGATTCAGGACACAGGCGTGAAAAACAACGACAAATCGTCCCAGCTCGTCAGACGACCGAGATCTCAGCGCGTTATCAGCTACGCATATTATGCACGTTGCTCCGAAGAGATTTCTCTCTCTCTCTCTCTCTCTCTTTCTTTCTCTCCATCTCACGGCAGCGACAAAAAGGTCGGCGTCATCGCGCGAAATAATTCGGTCTCTCCAAGGTGACTCACCTGATTAAAAGACGGAAGGACACAACTTCCTCCGCTTACGACGTTGAGGAAACGTCTCAACCGGAAGATCCGTTTACCGCTGTTGCTGCCAACACTTGTCTCCGAGCGTTTGAACGATGCGAAAAAAAAGAACAAAAAAAAAAAACACGAAGGATTTTACATCCGAACAAATCGGAGAGTTTAAGAAAGTGTATATTCGCACCTGCTATCACCGCGACGGTTTAGCAAGCACTGACGGCCACTACCAATCATGGCTGCAAGAAACCGAGCAGTGCAGGTTCCCTCTTCCGCCTCCTCTTCCACTTCGGTCACCGCTGGTCGCATCTTTTACCGTTAAGCAAAAATAACACGCCGGCTAGATACGCATGGGAGGATCCTGATGTCTAGACTCCGGAGGAAAGTTATCCGCGGATATGTGTGATTCGGAGAATCCAGGATGTATATTTAACGTACGGTCTCTCTCTCTCGAGAGAGGAAGGTGTTATCTAATAGGATAATTATATGTTTCCTCTATTATTAATTGCGGTATTCACTCGTTGAGTTCTTTTTAGATTTTTATAGATTAATACATTACTTATGATTGAAATATGTGACTAATCTTCATAATATATTCCGTGACGACATTCGAGGTGCTCTAATGTTTCCAAATAGGCGGCACTTGACTGGTGACTTCAATGCGCGTCCTAGTTAGAGCATACACGAGGCCACCGTGTAAATGAGATCTGCAGAGATATATATATTGCATATATGTATGTACAATTGATTGATGATGTATCTGTCGGCGATCTGTGCATTGTTGTACATGTCAAGATTTCTGAAGATACATTTTTTGTTATAAACGATTGAAACTAACATAATTGATTGAAGTTATAATTAATGACAACAATATAACAATTACATGCAACAATCAGCTTAATAACCGAAAACATTCCGGGTCCCTTCTATCGTGACAAATTGAACACATCTTTTTTATTTTGGAACAAGAACCCGAAGAAGCTGCCAGCCATGATTTTTTTTCGATTTGCGCGCGTAGTGATCTTTCAAATAAATAGTTCCAAGCTTTTTTTGTAGCAAACCAAAATGTTTTCGTCGAATGTCTATTCATATGTAACAAGACTGATAGTTCTTGAAACAAGATGCCTTGCAATTAAGAGAATCATCTATATCACATTATAATTAAATTATACATTATACATCACTTAAAGACCAATGTAACGAAGCAAGTAAATTAAAAGTTAATTAAAATAACTTAAAGCAATAAAGAGAAAATTGAAAGTGAGTATGCAGAATTACAATTAATTGCATACCTGAATTGTAATTGTATCTCTAGCGCAAGTGGCACAGCGAAGCGTGACTTATTCTATCTCTCTCTCTTTCTTCGTCTTGTATTATCGCAGTTCTCACTTTTCTACTTAGGCAACAGAGGCGCTGTTACATTTCCATTACAGCATGAAAACATCAAGCAGTCTATGCGGGTTTCTTTTCCAAGCTGCACCAAGCTGCACCAAGCTGCACTAGAATTGTGTAATCGCTATCACGCATGCTCACATCCTCAATGCTGTCATGTAAACGCACTTGTAAGCCCGCGTCAGAATATGAATACAGATTAGATTTAAATTTAACCAATCAGAATAAAGGAAGTTAATCTCAAATGTATGGTAAACTTGCTCTGATTGGTCGCGAATTTCTATTCAGTTTTACTCTGCAGTTAATGAAGACATGTGCAGCTAGGGAGATGCATCAGTTGCATGCGTGCGTTAGAAGGTTACTGACATACTGGATTTGAGTCCGAAGCAGCAAAGAAAGAAGAAGAAGAAACGCGATTTTCAATTATTAATAAAAAGTAATAAAGTGAGATTAATTAAATCTATACAATAGTAGTGTTCCCAGACAGTCGTGTACTTATTTGAAGAAGAAAAATCAGCAATCATACTCCGGAAGAAAGAAATTATAAAAGGAAGAAAGAAGATGTCGTTTGACTGGGAAACACTGCAGTGTTTGGATCGTCACGGGAACAACGTGTACAATACTTCGGAAAATTCTTTTTACGAATGTTTGGATATGATTCCCGATTCTATACTTGACGAAACAAATGACACGGTACATCAACCTCGTAGGACAGATTCGGATCTTTACTTGCCTTGTCACAATTCTTTAAATCAATCTAACGATTCAAAGAGTTCTCATCAATCTGACAAAATTTTTTCATACAGCCAAGTATCAAGTACGAATTCCACGCAGCAATTTTATAACAATTGCTTATCCGATTCATTTAAGGAGGATGATCAATTTATCGAAAGCTTGCTATTTGATACGACGGTAAGACAAGGTTTTGTTTCATTTAATTTTTACAGAGAAAGAGAAGAAATTATTCACTTTTCTTCACTTCGCCATTTTGGAAGAAATATTTGTTTTGCTTAAAAACGCGTTCGCTTTAAGTGATGAACATTAAAAAATAATCACATAGAATTAATATTAACAATTGGAAAATAATATCCAGTGAAAATTGATAATATCGGTAATATTGCGTATTGTATGCTCGTGTGTACGCACGTGTTTCTTTGATTATATAATTGCCCTCCATGCTTCTCCCATTCGCCCCAACCTAAGCTGACCCTAATTTTCTAAAGCTATTTGTTAAAGAAAAAAGTGAAAGAAAAAAAAGCACAGGCCAAATAGAAAAAAGTAACAGGAACAAAACATCTTTGTCCCAAGCTTCAATCTAACTGTCGAAAGTAATTTATTATTTTGAACCCAAACGCGTAAAGCGTTACAGCTTAAACTTCTCTTTGTCTCTTTCTTTTGTAATTTCAACTTTTTCCGACACATGAGTGCTTGTCAAAAGAATGAGAAAACTCATAAATTTTGTGCGCACACAAAATGTATTTTCTTTTTTGTAAAGAAATGATTTGTTCCGCATGATATTTTACCGATCACACAAACGTTGAAGGAAGATTTATATTGCCTGTTTTTATGCAAGCTACGACTTGCGATCGGCAACATCGAAATTTTGTTTTTACAAAAAAACTTCGGCAATCCCACGCGGTCTTATCTCAGTAGCGCGGTATCGCTTCATGTAGTTGTGCGAGTAAAATCAAGATATAGGGTGCGGTCAAAGCCTTATTGTAAATGTTTCGGAGCGTCATTCTATCTTTATTTCTCGTTAAATGTAGAATAAAGATGGAATGATGCTTCGAAACATTTGCAGTGAGACTTTGACCGCACCCATACACACATATCTCGTGTTTAGCATTTCCCGGCATTTTTCCGTAAGAAATTGCTCACACGCTGCGTCGGAAATTTTGTTACATGTCCCCAAAAAACACCAAGCGACACGACAATCTTTCGTATTATATAGACATTTAATTCCTCAATTTGTTTGTACTTCCGCGAGTCCGTCGCGGATCCGTCTGAACGCGGCTTAATAATAAATTTCTTACACGCGGGGCTGCGTTCGGAAACACCACTCGTGTATATTTTATCTTTATTGTTCATTAGTTAGTAAAACAAAGATAGAATGACGCCCGTGTGCACACGAGTGATGTTTCCGAACGTGACCCGGGAATGCGCTCATAGGGAATATACGTGGGGTCCTTCTTCGCGCGTCTTCCGCGAGACGTGATTGGGTACCACGACATCTTCCTCGTAGTGTGCAACTTTACGCCGGTCCCAGTCGCGAGCCTCGTTGATCCCATCTGTGTGTCGCGAGCAGTTTCGCGGCCATCGGTTACTCGCTTGGGTCGTCAGTAGTTGCCAGACTAGCGAATATGGCTGGGAACAATGGCGATGGTTATTGAGCTACCTTTGCGTTCTGCTTGCGCTTGTCAACAAAGAGATTTCCTCTGATCGTGAACGATCTGCGACACTTGCATCAAGCACGGTGTAAGTATCGCTTTCGCGCCCGTTCCTCCTCGTTTACGTCGAGCAGTTTTTGTCGTGGAACGTTCTCGGAGGAGCGCACGTCGTGGCGGTGGTTTCCTCTCTCGTTTTGCTGTCAATTCGCGGCTGCTTTTAAACGTGACGTTTACAGGAACGGGCTCTCGCGCACGAGGGTGGCACACCAGAATCGTAGATCCCGGTGTTTTCCTCCGGGTCTTCACAAATCTCGTCCGGGATGAGCTCTCGCACGTGCGAACACGCAGCGAGCATCGCACTTCGCTCGAACACGAAGCTCAAGTTCTTTTCCCATGATTTCACATGTCCTGTCTCTCACGAAGTTAACGAATATATATTATGTGCGTTTGTTATTTCATCGCATTGTCCGATGTAAAAAACGGGTGCCGAATAGGAATCCAATCAATGCAATATTTCCGCCGACTTGAAAAACCTTCCTTCATGTTGTGCCTTCAAAGTCAAGGAAATTATTGTTTTACAAAATCTAAATTAGACATTTTTAATTGCTTCTATCGAAGAAAGTTGTAAGATGTTACCTTTTATCAACAGCGATTATTAATAAACGTAGAGATTGTTATCTCAGTATTAATTTTACTGTAAGCAAAGATATGAATAACTTAATGTTTTATTTTATGCGTTTGTAAATTAAAAACAAAGAACTGTACTAATAAATAAAGTTCTTTCTTAAAGTTAGAGCTCTCATAAAAAGTAAAAAGAGGACATATAAGTTGCTTAGTTAGTTATTATTTGTTATTAACATTTAACTTGGAAAAATGTATATAAAATGTGTTTACAACAATAAAAAAAAGAAGATATAAAAAGTTTCTTTATCAATGTATAAATTATACAATTTAGATTATCCTATGTCTTATGCATCCTTTACATTTAGTTTATCTCAGAGAGTCAGAAAAATTATATTTTACTTATCTTTGTTTTCAAGCTTTCTTTTGTTAGCAAAATTATCTGAGATAAGCAAGAAAAAGAAGTAAACTAAAAAAACAAGCATATATATTTGATGTTTAATGTGTTAAAGTTTGATCATGTATTTAAATACACGCAATAATATTAAAACATGTATTGAATTTGTTACTTTTATGTGTTACAGCCACACAATAATATTATGGCAACTGCTATTCAAGAGAATGGCATGAAACCATTAACCAATAAACCGTTAAACCATGTGGACAACATAAATCATGTAGAACATGTTAATAATGTAGACAATGCTGACTCTACCACAGATGACAAAGATTTATGTAATGGACAAATTGAATCTTACGTAAATCCTGAGATTGTGGCCGAGGCTGAAGCTTCCGAAGTTGCCGAAGAACCTGCGCTTGATATTGTTATCAATAATGTAGTCTGTAGCTTCAGTGTAAGATGTCATTTAAACCTGCGAGAAATAGCACAAAGGGGATCAAATGTTGAGTACAGAAGAGAAAATGCTGTATGTATTATTTATATATCTATACATATATATATATATATACACATATATATATTTTTTTTTTCATTGAAATTGACTATTACAAAGAACATTTTGCCATAAAAATCAAATATTGAGCCAATATCTTAAACATTAAATTTGATAAGTTACGATTCAAGTTAGAGTTTTGCAGTTGAAAAAATGATCGTAATAACACATTGATGCAAAAATGGATCATTAGAGATTAGTGCTAGTCTGCCTCTCAAAACTACTCTAATATCCTGTTGCAACATCTTCTCAGAAATCTACATGATACATTTTTGTAGATTCAGCATTTTAAGAGATATTGGATTACGAGACACATGTAACAAAATATCTTTGATACGTGTCGATTATTATGTAAGAAAAGTGTCAGAGATTATATTACAATAATAACATCTAAAAATTGATGTAATAAAAGTTACTGTTGTTTTGTTTTCATAATAACCAAGTAGACAGTTTTTTTCACATTACTTAATATTTTCTTCTCTATATCAAACTTTTGCTTACATAGAGTGTAATGTAATATTCCTAGATGATAACCATGAAATTGAGGAGGCCGTACACCACAGCATCTATTTGGTCATCCGGCAAAGTAACTTGCACCGGTGCAACCAGTGAAGACCAAGCAAAAATTGCAGCGCGCAAATTTGCACGTTCCCTCCAAAAACTTGGATACGAAGTGAGGTTCAGCAATTACAGGGTTGTCAATGTCCTGGGAACTTGTTGCATGCCATTTGCTATCAAGATAACAGCATTTTCAGTATCTCACAAGGAAAATGCTGAGTAAGTAATAAAAAAGAAACATCGTAATAGTAAAAAATATTAAATTACGTTAATAACAAATAATATATAATAGTTTTCCTCAATGCGTCAATATAAAAATAGATGTTTACATTCATATGTTAATGCACATATATAATAAATAGCAACGGTATATACGCAATTGTAAATTGTAGAAAACATAAAGTATATAAAAATATTTTTTCTCTAACACAGTTACGAACCGGAATTACATCCTGGTGTTACATATAAGCTAAAAGAACCAAAAGCCACTCTGAAGATATTTTCTACGGGAAGCGTTACTGTAACTGGTTTGTATATTTATGAAAGTTTGGTTACAATAAAATTGCTATTAATGTTTCGCGTAATTCTCACAAAAGATAAACCTGCTTTGGAAATAACCAATTATTATGTTATGTTACAGCACCTAATGTTGCTGCAGTCCAAGCGGCAATCGAACACATTTATCCACTAGTCTACGAATTTCGCAAGGAGCGAACGCTGGAAGACGAGCTTACTATAAAAAAACGCAAGTTGAGCAAAAAGGGTCAGGATGAGTTCCTAGATGACGAGCCGGATGTAGCGTATGAAAGTATAATCTCCGATGTGGACGAGGATGTGGATAGTGACGCTAGTTGGGACTGATCTGTTTTATTTTATCGCTCTACTGTTAATTGTGAAACTGTTATCTCTACATCTCGTTCTTTCACTAATAGGCACTGCTCGATGTACAAAAAAGTGTTATTGCTAAAAGTGAAGTGAAACGTAAATTTGTTTTCAGTGCAAGAACAAGTGTGTGAGTGTTAGAAACATTGAATATGATGATAAACTTGAACATGGACAAAGCTTACACAAAAGTACTCAAGTCAAGTGTAACTTGTAAAATGGACTGATCATTCTATAAATGATGTTTTGAAGTTGCTTTTGTTAGAAAAATATGAAGTTATAAATATAAGTATAAATATATATTTAATATATATATATAGTGTATTACAAATGTAAATATTAATATATATTTATATTTGTATTTATACACTTTATAAAAAAAATTTCGCGTTTATAGATCTTCGACATCTATATACATGTATAGAAATACGCCTAGAATATTTTTAATTCTAGAATCGATAACGAGATTAAGTCTCTTAAAGATTAAATACGTTTCCTTTTTGTGACGTAAACTTGTGTTTAAGCAATTCCTAGACAAAATTTCTTATGTATACTTTTGTGAACGAACGAATTGGTACAGTTCTTAAGTTTAAAAAGAAGAAGCGCACATTGTCCATGAAAATTTTTATGTTCCACTGTGGGCGTGTACACGTTTACGTTTCCATTTATTTTATTGTTTCTCAATGTGTTATAATTATATAAACTAGTTCTTGCTTAATTAACACACTGTGCCAAAGATAGATATTTCAAAATTTGAGAGATAATGTCAACATTGATAAAAAAGTTAGACAGGTGACGATTTTATTGTAACGATTATTAGATTCCCAATGCTTATAATCAATTAATATGTATCCGAAAATGCCTTACTTTTGTGATCCACTACTTTATAGAGAATATTCTCTCGATATATTGGCCAAAAAATTTATTTTACATCATAAGTTTTGGGATTATTCTATAATTCTAATTCATAGAACATTTATATATACATATATACATATATATATATAAATGCATAAGTAATATAATTCCATGCTGCCGGCAACTCGTTTTCGCTCAAATCCGCAGTTATATCTTTAGTGAAAAGGCATTACTTTACAGATTTACGTTTACAAAATCCTTTAGATAATAAGAATTATGTAGAGATCGCGCGTAGATCAATAGAAATATATATATATGTATACATTGCGCATGTAAATATGCATTTGTTACGGTTTAAAGTGTTTTAAGCTGTAGTAAAAAAAAAAGATTCAAATCTTACAAAATACGTAACTTCAATTTTTTTAATAATCAAAGATTCGCGTCACTCGAATCCTAGATTTCAATATCTGTTATATACGTATTGCAATAAATCTCGATATATTTTCGAAATATACATATCAGTATCAGAATAGACAAAAAAAAGAACAACAGCATTTTGAGCGGATACGAGTTGATTTTTTTCTTTAAACGGATGTTACAGTAAAAGCGGAAAGAATCCATACACATTTATTGACTGGTGAATGTATGCGTTTACTAAGTACAACTTATAAGTGAGTAAATTTGCTAGCAATTCCAAACTTTTACTGTAACACAAACGTAAAAATATCGAACTTTTTGTTTTACAATATCTAAGTACATATAAAAAACAACAAAGATGTGTGTAGTCTGATTTGCAGTATTCATGAATTAGTATTTTTCTGCATTACTGTTCATTTTATTTACATATATTCATTAAAAAACTGGCAATGTTGATTTCTCAAACCTGCGAGAGAGAAATTATTCTTTATCTGAAATTAGATATTTGTCACATTTGTGTGACATAAATATCTGCATATAATGTGAATAGATATCTACGTTATAAAAAGTGTTTCTCTCAAAACATTTTTTACGTTTAAACGCAGGATTGTACGTTCAACGTAACGTATTTTAAATTTACACATATTATTGGAAATTTGCATATTCTAGAATCTGCAATACAGAGACAATTAATGAAAACATAGAACAACTTTAGAAAACTTAGTTATTATTTTTGTATTAGTAGTCATCTACATATACGCGCATTAACATCTTGTATTTATTTATCACTTCTTGCAGTATCCTTATAGCCGACAACCGCATTTGAAAATCATATGTCATTATTAATCATATTATTATTAATATTTTAATTTTTTGAGTCTGACATATTATCTGTGGAACATCTTATGACAAATGTTTGCTTTACTCATTTGTAAAATTAAACATATTCACGAAAAGAAACCATTTTTGCATATAATTTTGTGCAAACCCACTTATATAATATATATATTGTATATATATTGCTGAAGTTTGTTTTTATACATATGTACGATCGCGAATACATCGTGTAAAACACTAAAAATGCAGCATAAAATGTATTTTTATCTTTTTCATATTTTTGTGCGATTATTTATGAAATTTGTGCAATTAAAAAGACAAATTTTCGTTCAAAAATAGCTAAAAGGAAGAAGTTAATGAGAATATATTAAAACGATATTAAAGATTTGCGTAAATCATTTATAATAAATATAGAAAGATTAATATGAGGATTATATCATATCTTATCACGCGCATTAAGTACAAGAAATATAAAAGGTATGGCCGATATTTTGCAGACATATATCAGATGACGGTTATAACTTCATTCGTGCCATATAAGTGCGTTTACATGTTCGTTGAAATTTAGTTTCAGCAAGATTTCGTAATTTTTATCGTGTATATATAATATTGTTTTTACTGAACAGTTTTTACGATTTAAGCTAAAGTCACTGCCTTTAGTGTAATCAATCCGAAAAACGTAAGACTTGAGAGAGAGATCCACTAATGAGTATGTGACACGAACTAGCAATTTTCGTTTGCGTTATTGAAACGTAATCGCTACTATTTGCGTTATTATTTGTAATAAGTTAAAAGTTCAGGCGAATAAAGAGACGTTTAATAAGATATGCCCCAAGTGTAATGCAAAATAGATTCTGTCATATATATTTTATTCCGAAATTATATTGATAATTTTCTTTTTGCTATATGTTTTCATTATTATATTAATATTTAATAAAATATGAATATATATATATATATATCAATGTGCATATATTTTCTGTAATTTTCTTTACGCAAAGTTTTGTTTAAATATATCACTCGAGAAGAACTAGCAAATCCCTTCATCACAAGTTTGCCTTCAAGAAATAAACTTATTACATAAAAGGTAATATAAAGGAAACAGAACTATTGCACCGATTTTTTGTTTTATTTGCTAATAAAGATAAATTGTTTTGTAAATTGTTTTTCAACAAAAATTTAAAATAACTTACTTTTTTTGTATCTCACATAATTATTCTAATACACAGTAGTTCCTTGGCTACTGCAACTGTATATGTACAAATTGCAGATTAGAGAAAGTAAAAAATGAATTCTTTCTCTCTTACAGCAATTTTCAAATATGTTATTTTGCGTCAAACGCACCAATAAATTTATTTACTTCAGGATAATAATATAAAGCCATACTCATAGCAGCCTAGAAACGTAAACTCTTGTAATAACGTATATATTCTATAATTAAATGTATATAATAATAAAAGAAGTTAATACGTACTTCCTTTGTACTTATGTCTAAGCCCGTGGTGTTTATTGTGTATTTATAGGGTAATACTGCATAATGGTTACTAATACTCAGTGAGGAATCCAGATCGCAATCGTCTAAATCGCGAATAACTTTTTCCGAGACATTTCTTAAAAAGTAACCATCCTTTCTGTTACTAAAGGGCTGTTTACAAACAAATGTTTTAATTTTGCTTGCTTACGTCAATGTACGTTTGCTTATTTTGAGTTTGAATATACACACCTCATCCTGCCACAATGCTTTATAAAGATCAAGTGCATAAATAGATATAATGTGAACTTTTTCTTTATATACGTTTACTGGCAGAATTTGACGGAAATGTGGACTCATTTCGCGATATCTGTAAGAATTCAAAGCTCTTAGTAAAAAAAAATAAAAGAAAAAGAAAAAAAAGTAACATTAAAATACAATATTTCGGTACCTCAACAACAATGTGCAAACTCTTGACAAAATGGCACAGCTTTTTGTAACAAATGCTCCGTAAATAACCGCTGGAGGTGCTAATGTCCAAGATAAAATGTGACTACGACTTTCTAACGCGCAGATCTTTAAAAAGAAAAGCAAAAAACAAAACTAAATAAACAATAGTAATAAAACATTTATATTAATTTCAATTTTAAATATATATCTAAATTAGTTTTTTACTTGTTGATTTTCATGCATACCTCCTCATAAAAATTTAAACTTTCCGACATTAACACAACATCATATTTATGTATATTCAATCCATGTACAATAAGATTTTCCGATATCGTTGTAAGCACAGATACAATTTCGGGTAAATTTTCTAATGGCTTTTGATGTAAAAAACATGATACATTTGTGAACGGTTCTTCAAGTCCTTGTCTAACAAACTGTAACCGATAATTAATGTAATCATCTTTTTAAGAAAAATAATAATTCCGTAAAACATAATTTTTTAATAAAAACGTTTATAAAAAAAACAATATTAACTCTTACCAAGTTTGTAATCAGTTTCTGCAAAGATTTAATTATTTCACACTTCATATCTAAAGTCGATTCAAAAAATATATTTCGTACATGTATCAGAATATTTTCTTGTAACTCTGAAAATGAAAAAGCTTGTAATATATCTTTGACAGTGTCCAATCCGAACGTTTTGATTAGATACCAGTTACTGTTATGGAAGTCATCCACTCTAACAAGTGCAGCATCTTCTGAAGATGCTCTCCAGTATTGTAATATAGGAATTCGTCAAAGAACAATTTGGTAACAAGAACTCCCTCTTGCATATATCGAGAGAATTCAACCGTCATGGCAAGGAATTGATCCATTTGTTCTTCAGAGAACTTTTCTCTTTCTAATATAAATGCTTCAATGTAAAAGATGACGAAGTATTAATTACACGAGTGTGAAAAAATTATAAGTTTTCAAATATGTATCATGTTTTTATATATTATGTTTAACTTGCTTTCTTTTCTAAATAAATATTCATATACACGTACCTCTTATCAGTGTGTTGTACAGATTATATGAAAATCTACTTTGATACTGAATATCCGCATAGGTAAGAAGATGATAACCAGCCATGTTTGTCAAAAGTGAAACAGCTTTACAAGGTAATTCAATATTTTGATGATATTTTCCCAAGTCTTCTATGCTAAAATATGTATACATCATATATATGTTAATATTGCATATTTCAATGCATATTACAATACAATACACTCACCTGTTTATATCAAAAATCAACTTTGCGTTTTCGCTTTTAAAAATACTCGAACCAATATGAAAGTATCCCACAGAAGGCAGAAGCTCCAGTTTTTTTTTCTTGATTTTCTACAAGCGTACATAATATATTTTTGATTTTTTTCATATAAATTATTTGACACAGAACTGCATGTTATATTTTAATATAAGAGAAATTTTTATACCTGTGCTACATTCCAATTAAAATAAGCTTGAACGCTTTGAGACTGTTGAATTTCTGCACGATCCCTGGCATCTTCTAGTGCTACTCGCATATTTTCAGGTATAGGTTTCCACACACTTTCTATATTCACAGAGTTTATTTTTTCCGGCACTAATTCCGGCTTGTACGACTTAAATAAGCTGAGAACATGTTTCAAGATGATTAATATCATCAATGACAAACGTATATTTTGTAATTATCTGTGCTTACAAAAGTAATGCAGTAATATGTGCACGAGGCTTAGAATACTTCTTTTGAAGATTCAACAATCTTAAGACATCTCGTCGAGTAACATCTTCTGGTCTTGTTGACACATAAATGAGACGTGCTAGATGACGCTCCTAAATTTTATATTACTTACAGTTAATAAAATGATCAAAATACATATTTCATCAATGTTTTCAAATATTAATTAAGATAAAAAGATTGCTTATATCTTACCAGTTTTTCCTTCTTGAGCATCATGTAGAAAAAAACATCATAATATATGCTGATTAATCTTCTATCTACTAATTCATAATCCCACAAGCCTGTAAACATATAATAAATTAAAAATATAAAATATACTTATTTTTATTATATTTAATAATAAACTCTCTTTATGATTTAGTTTCACAAAAAATTACATTACCTATGATCCATTGTATAATAAGTGTGGAAACAGTAACTGGTAGATCAGTTGATATACACCAAATAATCATAGATTTTGCTATTTCTTTTGGTACCTTGTATCTTGGAATGAGACATTTTATTAACACTGTTGCTTTGGTTGCATCTAATGTATAAATTGAAAATGTATTACAGTTGTGCAAACAAATCAAAGCTACTACATTTACAACATAACACCATGTAATGTTAATTTTTACACTAACTTAAGTCTGTATGTAGAATGAGATCTGAGAGCTTTTGAAGAAGATCATCATCCAATCCTCTTGTAGCAGCTTCTTCTTGTAAAATGGCAACAGATACATTAAAATCAGGATATCTGTTTGGATTTGCTGCAAGAGAATAATTGAAATTTAGTCATTTTTTCACATAAATATAAAAAATATTTGCAACATACCCACTTACACTTAAGATGTTTAATAAACTCTGTGCACGCTTCCTTTCTCTCATCATCGCCCATTCTGGCTCATAAACAAATTATCACAAATTTATCAGGTTGACGAGAATCATCTAGAACAAGAAATATGTAAACAAATTTTGAAAATATACCGTGAGATTCTACCGCCATCGGCGATTTCAAATCGAGACGCGTGCGCAATGTATTCATTTTCTTCGCGGACTCCGCACTTTGATTAATTACACAAATCTCACCAGATTCACTTTTTCCAGACAATTTGTGTCATTATATCTAGATAACTGTTAAATAAAGGAATCTAGAGCTACTGTTGACATGTCAGCTGCGTGCACATAACCTCTGTGCAAATGTATCTGTTAACCTTATTTACAATCGATACGAAGACGCCAAGAATGATCCAGACTGATTCATCGCATTACCGGAGAACGGGATTTAATTACGGAATAAAATGCAATTTGACAATTTCGGTACTCTCTCGTAAGACGATCTGAGCACCGAAGCGATTCAAAACTTGAAAAAAACGCCTTGCCTTTACTCCGTTTTCCGTTTCCGCTCGGCAAATCCCGCCAAAATACAGGTGTGTTCCTTTTCAACTGCGCTTTCGTGCATTTTCAGTACTTAAGAACTAGGACGATACATGTGTTGTACCGTTACAACTTGTGTTTTGGTACATCACCAAAGAGCGCTCATATCTGACCAATGAGCGTGACGATTCAGCAAATCCGCAATGCGCAATGAAAACCCGTCCAAATCATAAAAAAGAGATAGTTGTGACGTCTAGGTAGAAACACATTTCCATGCTTAACACTGAGGTGAAATACACTAGGCGTCATTAAATATTTTCCACTCACTCTCGTGTTACTCATCAAAGACGAAGGCTGAAGAAGGCAATGGATGGCAATGGTTTTCATGGTGTTGCTCGTGTTATATATATATATTTGTAACATAGTTGAGAGATAATAGAACGCGAGATTCGCGAGACCGCACGGAGGAGTATCGTTTTTTCGCGAGTCGTCACAGTTTTGCGTGTACTGAAGTAACGTTGCGATGGCTGAAAATCGGGACGCGATACTGGCTGACTTTCAGGTAATCATTCTGAATACTCATCGCGCGACTTTGTTTGCACATTTGCAAAATGCTTTCTGCAAGGGTTAGGTTAGGAAAGTTTCGTGCGATGACATTGACAATAATTGAAGGCACATTTGAACGGAGTTTTCGCTCGCGAGTTTTCACAGGAATTGTCACAGCACTCGAAACTTCGATCGAGCGATCGAACGTATGCGTCACTTATTTGTCGGATTCTAAATTGACATTTGCGAACTTGACAAAATTCGCTGAAACGTCGATTTTCTTTGTCACATCATTCCACACGTTCTTTGTCCGGAAGATAAAAAAATTCTCGCACCAAAACAACTGTCATTAACGTGTCCTGCGTGCAGTTTGTTGACACGTGTTTGATTTTCATTTTAAACTGAATTCAAAACGTGGGATTTTGCTTTTTTTTTAAATTGAAAACACCGAATGTGTTGTTCGTAGGCTTGCACTGGAATTGATGATTTCGGGGAAGCTATTTTGTATCTGGAAGAGACAAATTGGGATTTGTTGGTAAGTATAAATCGATAATGTTTCTCGGCTGTCAATATATGAAATTCCCACAGTATTGAGATGTGTTTGTTTTGCTTAGGCTGCAATAAACAAAGCTATGCCTCAAGGTACGCAACAGCTACCTTCCGAAATGGCGCCGGACATAGAAATGGTGGAGGAAATTAAAGCAATACCACAGTCATCTTCAACAAAGTTACAAGCTACAGCTCAGAACTCAAAAAAGATAATAGGTAATACACCAAAAGTTGTATCAGATACAGCGGAAAATGCGAGACCTGGGACAAGTAGACCTAAGAGCTGTATGAGGAATAGAACACTTACATTCCACATTAATTACCTTGATAATGATTATAAGATAAATTTGTCTGAATTATCCACTTTGAGTAAGTATAGATTGAGATCATGTGTCTCAATAGTGTTGAGGATCAGTATCTGTTAATGTCAAAAATCCAGAACAGTAGATGGATTGAATAATGCAAAAATTCAAATTTTTCAGAGGATCTTAAGCAGCTTATATTCCTCAAGACAAATGTAACACCGTGTCAACAAATACTTCACGGATGGAAGAAGGAACCACAGACATTAAATACGGTATTACAAACGTTAGAGCTGCCTAGGGAAGTCACATTGTACCTGTCATCAATATCGCAAATTGGTGACTTGGCTAATGACACGTAAGTTGTAGACTTTTGTCAATGCAACTTCGCAATCGTTTTAATAATATATATATATATATCTAAAGATAACTAAACCTTTGTTTTTTTATCAAGGGTGAGTCTGTCGAGTCGCATGAGTCAGAATTACACATTGAACGTGAAAGATGAGGTGCACAATGAAACATACAAGTTGAAGTTTCCTGGTACACGTACCGTGTTGGAAGTGAAGACAGATGTGTATTCATTAATAGACGTGCCAGTACGAAATCAACAGTGGAAGGGTTGGCCTAGTTCTTTAAAAGATGATAATGTTATGTTGGCACAAAGCGGTATTTGTTATCCGGAACATGATTTGTCAGTCGGCAAGCTACCTTCAAAGGAAGACAAGAAGGTTAGTGCATGCTTAAGGCATGGATGAGAAAGTGTTTTCTAGTAACACAAGTTTGATGTTGTATCGTTTCGCAGAAAGTTATAGATCTAGTTGACAGCGATAGTTCCATAGACGAGCAGGAAGATGTAGAAGAATTCGAACAATTTCCTGAACCGTTTAACGTCGAGGACGATATTTTCATAGACGATGTTAAATCTACTAAAATAGAACGTCTTAGTGAGTAAATTAGAACATAAAAAAAAAAGAATGTTATAACAATTACTTATTGTTATGGCGTAACGTTGCAATATTCTTTTTCTTCTCACAAACAGTGCCAGAGAATGTGGTGGACGAAGTAATGGGTACGTTACATTTCGCGGAACAATTCGAAAAGCGATACGGGCTAGCACATCCAGAATTTTTCGCCGGCACATTTGAAGACGCCTTGAAAGAGTCGTGTTTGAAACCAGCGAAAGAGGTTTGTTGTGAATCTTGTTGCGTTACGTAAGTAACGTCAACATCAAGAAAAATAATATGTAGTTGGTTTTTGTTGCAGAGAAAATTACTGGCTGTATATTTGCATCACGATAACAGCGTATTAGCGAACGTCTTTTGTACTCAATTGTTAGGCTTCGAAACGGTGCTTCAGCTTCTTTCGGCGAATTTTATAGTATGGGGTTGGGATATTACATACGAATCGAACAAAGAAAGGTATGGATGTTTTTTATATCGCCAAGAGACACTTGTGTGTAAGAAAAATGAATCAATTATATCGATACGAGTATTTGACAACAAAAACAAAATTTTGTTCGATCTTTAGGTTTTTGCACTCTGTAAATCAAACCCTTGGTACCGTCGGTTCATTGGCTGTGTCGAGCATAGACGTTGATTCCTTGCCAGTTCTCATGATTATTATGAGATCTAGATCTAACACAGAGATATTTGCCATTGTACACGGCAATGTGGGAGTTAACGAGTTATTAACCAACTTGGTACAAGCTGTCGACGTATTCCAGGTAAGTGTAAACATAAATTACTTGTACGGCACTTCGATTAACATGTCTTGTGAAAATAGGAACAAAGACGAGCTGATATTGGCGTTGAAGAAGAACGACAAGCCAGAGAACGAGTCAAGCAAGAACAAGACAGGGCGTACCAAGAAAGTTTGGCTGCCGATAGGTAAATGATCGGTCATGTTCTCAGTATTCTCGCACAAGATTTCATTGAGAGATGAGTGTAATGTTTGTAATATATTTTCAAGAGCGAAAGAAGAAGCGAAACAGATGCAGGAGGAACTTGAGAAGAGGAAAAAGGAGCAGGCCGAAAACGAAAGATTGGCCGAGAAAGCGAGAAAAGAAGCTCACAGACAGGCTGTAGAATCCAGTTTGCCGCCCGAACCGCAGCAGGGAGCGGGTGACGGCATAATGAAAGTAAGAGTGCGACTGCCTGCCGGAGAATATTTGGAACGTAAATTTCAGTCGGATACACCGCTACAGACGCTGTTTAACTTCCTCATCGTGGAAGGTTACCCTACGGAGGAATATAAGATACTCTCTTGTTCTGATTGGCCACGAAGAGATGTAAGTAGTTACGTAAAGCAATATGTTCATATTATATATACATTTTGTTCATATTTTATCTCTCAAACTTTCTCTTGCTCAAATTGAAAGATTACATTTCCGAAAGATCTTGTGATGCCTTCAAAGGCGTTGTTGAAAGCGTCCGCAACATGTCAATATTTGTGTTTCAGTTAACTTCACTGGATTCGAAGCTCACGTTGATGGAACTGAAATTCTGTCCGCAGGAAACAGTAATTTTAGAGGAACGATAAATGATAAGGTGTTGTAATTAAATTTAAATATAGAAATTAAGTGTCGGATTAATTAATTCGAATATTCTTAAAAAAAAAAAAAATGTATTTATTTAACAATCTCTCGAGATAGCCAAACACACTGAGTTCTATCTACCTTCTGGATCGTACATTTTTACGCTGAACTTTTCCTTTATACGGTGTATAACTTTTCCATTTTTGTCACGTGCATGACAAAAATGTAATTTTATTTTATAAAAAAAGGAAAACGAAGCAAGTTCTTTCCAGCATATACCTATATGTTATATACTTTAAATTTCTAGGAATAAATTGAAGTCTATAAACAAGAGTTTTTAGGGCTACTTTTTGTTTTCGATGTAAATGCATTTCGGACAGTTGACAGCGGGCGATATGAATAAAAAATTTATACACAGGAACACAATTTAATAATTTGTATAAATTCTCAGATATATAAAACAAACGTAGAGAAAAAATCTATGACACAGTTTTCCACATCATAAATATAAGGACGCAGCGAATACAATGTCTCGCTTTATGAGTTTGATCGCTTCGCTGAATTTGACCTCTAGGTCTGCGTTACCAATATTTTTTGCAGCTTGGCACAATTGTCGAAGTACTTCCTCCAAGCGACGCATACATCTGATGATGGATCCTGAAACACGCGGTTTTGCTTGTATTTATGTACCTATTTGCGCAAAAAAAAAAAAGAAACGTTCCAAATTCTCGTTATTGCTGAAGCAGTAACGAGATATGCCAACGTGTATACGTTACCTTCAAATATGTCTGTCATCTTGCAAATTTGCAAGAACGTTGCGCCTTTGGACCAAGCGTATATAACATCCATGAGATAAGGTTTGAATCGGTCAACGTACGCGTCTTCGTCCAACTCCAAATTGGCTTCCGTCGAGACCTTCGCTATTCTTCGAGCCAGATCCTGCATCTGTCTGAGCGGACCGCTCAACTCCTCTGTGCTTTTGGGCATTTCGTTCGATTTTTCGTCGCACACGAAACAACTGATCAACGCCACCATTTGTGGCACGCTTAACGCGTTAAAAAGACCGTTGAAGATCATCTCGGTCATCAGTAGTTCGTCGGCGCCGTTCAGTTCGCACGCCACGCGTCCTTTCAGTTCTATCACGTCCACCGACGTGCAATATGCCAATCTTCTCAAAACTCGCTTTCTGCACTTGAGTTCGTCCATTTGAAGTATCGATTTGGCCTGTTTAAATTCCTCTTTCGCTTGCTTGAGTTGCGCAGCCAATTCCTCCTTGTGTAAAAATCGTTCATACAATTCATTCACATTGGGATCCTGTGAACAGTCGATGAAATTGAGAGTTATCTCAAAACCAAACCAAGTAAAAAGGAAGAAGTCCGTTTTATCTAAAAAATAATAACTTTCTAAACATATTAAATTGCTGACCTTGTGCAAGGGATGTGCGTACAGTCGTTTTTCTAGCGTTTCGATTTTTTTCACTATTTCCTTAAAAGCCTGATCCTCTATACGCATATCTGTGATAGGATTGAGCAACGGCGGACCATCCGGGAATCTCTTCTTCACTTCGCGTATTGTTTTCAGAACGCTCTTTCTATTGTCGGACGGTCTGAGATCCTTCGGATAGTACAATCTGAGCGAACTGATGTGAGTGATCAGAGTATGCAAAACGGGAACCACTTCCATCTCGCCTTCTTCGTTCTCGCGACACGGAATGGGGCTGGTCTCTTTAGAATCCTTCGATATGTGAAGCAAAATGTCGATGACGATAACGGTCTTGTCTTTTACCGGGTTTTTGGGCGTCTTTTTCTTAAAATTCACTACGATACCCCAGTCAAACGTTTCGAACTCGTTTTTCACCTGCAATGTGCGCAATATAAAAATGAGTCACGTCAAAAGTGCGACGGTAGTACTGAATCGCACACGAATACACACTTTAACCAGTCTGCCAGGCTGTAGAAATGGAACCAGATATTCCGGCCGGGTTAAAAACGATCGGAACTCTTCTGTCAAACGGTTGAGTTGCTCGCGTATGTCGTGATAGGAAGATATCTCGTCGTACCGCTCGACTGTCACGACGTTGTACGCATCGCACAGCTCTTTCACCTCTGAAAACGCAATTAAAATGCGGTTCTTCATTTTTATAATCGTTATTTTAATTACGAATGACGTGTCAATAGCGCGTATACTCACTATTGTACAAAAGTGGAATACTAGCTTGATTTTGAAACTGGAAAAAACTTCTTTCCAACATGTATTCTGGATTAATCTCTTCCACACGGAGAAGATTAAGAACCATGTTGTAGGTCAGGTGAAACGCGGAATTGATCGGATCCGGTTTACCTTGAACAATAGCCTTGCCGATGGCCGGACTTACTTGCTCGTCTATCATCAATATAACAATTCCCTTCTCGTCCAGACCTCTTCTGCCGGCGCGACCGGACATCTGAATATACTCGCCCGATGTGATCCAACGGAAATCTTTGCCGTCAAATTTACGAGGCGCCGTGAACAGAACAGTGCGGGCCGGCATGTTCAAGCCCATCGCGAACGTCTCGGTGGCAAAGAGAGCTTTGATCAAGCCTTCTCCGAATAATATCTCAACCGTTTCCTTCAAGATCGGCAGAAGTCCACCGTGATGGATGCCGATTCCGCGTCGCAAAAGCGGCAACAAGTTCGTGACCTGCGGCAACTTCTTGTCCTCGTCGTTGAGAACGTCCACCGCGTTGTTAAACACCTCATCCACCAATTTTTTCTCATCCAGTG
Source organism: Pseudomyrmex flavicornis (assembly GCA_014825475.1). Lineage (NCBI taxonomy): Eukaryota > Metazoa > Arthropoda > Insecta > Hymenoptera > Formicidae > Pseudomyrmex > Pseudomyrmex flavicornis. The sequence goes on from QVNW01000050.1 coordinate 36,477, forward strand.
TGTTCAGATCTAATTTAGCCAATTGCATCGCGTAGAGCTCGCAGTCTTTCTTCGAAAAACTGAAGATTATCACGGGCGCAAAGTTCCTCTCCATGATCATTTTTATCATCTTGAAGATGTTCGTCTGTCCGCTGTTCGTAGCGCGTATACCACCTTTACGTCCCTTCGTATCACCCTTAGCCGCGTCCCCCATGTTCTGCAGGCACGCCATGGCTCTGTTAAAATTGTCCTCTTTAAACTGACCGTTTTCGTCTACAACCTGTTTTACAGCAAATTTATTTCAGTGCGTGAGTAAGTCACATTATTTTCCGAGCCTGTAAATGAGATTTTTTTGAATCATCATTACCAAATGAATGCCGTCACCGCCGACTGGAAATATGTAATGCTGCAACGGAGTGGGTCTGTAGTCTGTCGACACCACGTGACAGGGTTGATTGTGCAAATGTGTCACCCACTCTGCGAACTGCCTCGCGTTCGGTATGGTAGCGGAAAGAAATACATAGTGCACGTTGTCCGGCAGCAATATAAGCGTCTCTTCCCATACCACGCCTCTTTCTTTGTCACGCATGTAATGTATTTCGTCAAATATCACCCAACCGACCTCACGCATTACCTAATTCGTACGCAAATACGTACATTAATTAAGAATCCTCTTCCTTTTCAGTACTAATAAAAAGTAGAGTGTGTATATGCACACTTTATTTTCATATAAATACAATAAGTTATAAAAAATAAACCTCTGAACCTCTGTACAGCATATTACGCAAAATCTCAGTAGTCATAATTAACACGCTGGCTGTTGGATTTATGGTAACGTCGCCCGTTACCAAACCAACGTCCTTAAATTCCTCATAAAACTCTCTGTATTTTTGATTGCTCAATGCTTTGATGGGGGTTGTGTATATCACTCTTTGCTTTTCCTTAAGTGACAATGCTATCGCGTACCTGCAGTAAATAAAACACAATAAAGTGAAATTTTAGAAATAATTTTACTTCGGAGAAAGACATTCTTCCTGAAAATACAATGTAAAGTTTCACTTACTCAGCCACCACTGTTTTACCAGCCGATGTGTGCGCAGAAACAAGAACCGACTGATTGTTCTCAATGCAAAGAATTGCCTCCTTTTGGAAGGGATCAAGTATGAATTTGTATTCTTTGGCTGGCTTGCCTTGTTTATGTTCCAGAGGTATATATTCTTGGTCAGGAGGAACAGCAACATCATGTGTGCAAGATCCTATGGTATCTACAGTGTGTACTGTTATACGACATGCCACTTCCTCTAAACTAAATAATGTTCAATATACAATGTTATTTGTTTACGTTAGGCAATAGAACCAAAATGTATATTTTGCTTTTGAAGGTTTACGTATATCATATATTATTAAATAAGTGAATATGATCTACATGTATGTGTAAAATGTATGTGTAAAATGTATGTATGTGTGTATGCAGTTGACATACTTGATATCATCCAAGATAGGGTCTTGTCGGAACTTTTTCACACCTAATGTATCATCATCTTGCTTATCACATTGTCGCTTTGTTCCTACATCCTCGACTTTCCTACACATTTGTTTAATAAATAAATATCTTGTATGTAACAACCACGAGGTTATAGAAAGGTTAGAAGCAGAGGATTAGATATTTTACAACACAAAAATCATAAACTTACTTTGCCTCTGGGATTTCTATATCGTCACCCTGCTCGTCAAAAACGTCAAACAAGTCTTCAGAGAAATTCGCCATTCTTATTTGAACTTTTTATTGTCATCAAAACAACACCTAAGTAACATTGTCAAGCATCACGCTTGATCACGCTCGAAAAGACACGGTTCGAATTTCCCTATTTTTCGCCTGCTAAGAGCAGGATTAAATTTCTTGCGCACGCGCGACTCTAGTCACGAGAATATTCGTGTTGTTCGATTGATTGCGATCAGCGCTCAGACTTCATAAAGATGAATTTTTTGTTCTTATTTATTTATTTATGAGTAACGATTACATGACAACTGTCATTACATAATAAACATAATATATTAATTGCATTTAAAGATATATATCAAAGACAGAAACAATTTATTACAAAAATAAACATTTTTTTATGTTATTTGTAATACTTGTATCAATATCGTGAGACATTTGTTATTTAATTCACACACAAATAACAGATGTCCAATAAAATACTTTTTAAAAAGATAGATAACTAACAATAAGCTCATTAAAATTATAATAATTTAGCAGATGTTAAGTAATAACGCCTTCACTAAGTTTACACAGAATAAATTAGACATACTTGTCAAAACAATTAAGACTGAAGATAAAATTACATTTACATAAAAATATCTTTTCAAATACTGTGTTAATATGTATAAAATATATAACAAACTGCACTAAAATGTCACTGTTATATCTCTTAAATATAATTTGCCACCGATTAGAACTTCCACCAATCACAAAGTAGTAAATAATGCAGAATAAAAATTTCAATGTATACATATGTATCAAAGTGATAAAAAAATACAATCTTTATATCTCTTTGTTTAGCAATCATATTTAAATATAATTGGAATATATCTAGGAGCCTTAAAGGTAAAACTTTCCTGATCTATTTATTGCGTTTTGTATAAAACGAATATCATAAGAATTGCTTTATTAATTTGTGCCTAGTTTCGACGCATTTGTAAAACATAGATTTGCTCACGAGGAAATGCGCACTCACGTCCATAAAGAAGTTGGCATTATTCCCTCTACCGTGGCAGTGGCAGGTTTTAATTCCTCGTTGCAGAGGAAATTCAACGGCAAGTCTACCAAGTGACCCTGAAAAGTTCACTCGATTTAGACAAGTCGAAATATGCGTGTGTACACATGAAAGAGAAACGCCTACCTTAATACTTTCTGCCATTTCTTGTGCTAACAACGGATCGGATGACGAAAGAGGTATTTTGTCTTGGTACTGTTTTAGCATAGCGAAATTGACTACCTTATCCGTAGGAATGCACTGAAACACTTCTTCGTATATTTCTGTGTTTCGTTTGCTTCTAGCGCACCAGACGTCCTTGTAGAAAGATCTGATGATGGCATCATCTATGTCGATGTCTTCCTTAGTCTTCAACAGGCCCAGATGTTCGCGGAACAATTTCTTTCTCAAAGAAGAAGCGAACTTGCCGCAAGAGAAAGGTATGTCGTTCATGCGTCCGTCCTCGAACTCCTGATCCTTTATTTGTGCAATTATTATAACTTTTATATATTAACGCAGATGTATTATATAACAGATACAACAAAGGTAATATAAAATACCTACATGAATTATCACGGCTATCTCGCTGTCCCTTGTGGCGACCATACTTCTGTCGTTTATGTTGGCTGATCCGCAGATCACCGTTTGGTCGTCTATTATCATCAACTTACTGTGAACGTAGATCAGTTCCGTTACCATCGTGCCATTTAACATAGAATGGGTTCTCAAACCGTGGAATGTTATGTATTCAGTAGGATCCTCTATACCTGCTTCCATCAGCCGATTTAGAATAGCATCTTTTCCCCTGTTGTTTGAAAGAAAAATTTTTTATTTGTTGTTTCTCTTCTTCAATTTGTTGCTCCGTACCTCGATATGGAAACATAATTCCAATGTGTTATCGCTCTCAGTGCTGTTCCACTCGGTCCTCCGACTTCCCCTTCGAAGCCCGGCAGTAAAGGCATCACGACGAATACTCGGAAAACCGCGCCTTCTCTGTGCGCCCTCAGAATTCTCTTTAACAAAGTTTCGCCTATTCGATTCTTCACGCCACCTTTCTCCATGCAAGCGAGCGTTATGAAAAATTGATTTTCTATGTAGATATATCTACAAACATAGATATCTAAGTAGATCAGTGTGAAATTAGACGCAAAGAATGAAGAATGTACATGCACAACTCACCTCTCGGCGTTACTGATAGCGTGAATGTAAGCCTCCTGTATGCTCCGTTCCACCGTTTCCGAATCGAGAAACCCGGCGGACCAAGAACTCACCGATCGCAGTACTTGACACTTGACATTGTGCTTATTCGCTTCTTTGATAAACGGAGCATAGCTCTTGCAATCTCCATACGACTTCGGCAGTAAATAAGGGTAACACGCATTGAAATTTGCTTTTTCTAGCTATAACAGGTACCGTATCAGTTTGCGGGATCTTATCGCTAGTGAATTTGAATGTAAATTACGCGTATTATGTAAACCTTGATGGCATTCCAACGTTGTATAAAGTGCCTAGCCACGTCTCTAGCAGCGGCGTTCTGCACTAAAACTCCTATGTCGTGCCACGGCATTCTAGGAGTGGTGGTTCTATCCACCAAATCTTGATAAGGCTTTTCAAGATCATTGAAGTCTTTAACGATGAAATTTGTGTAATCCTTGCCGAGCCACAATTTCGCCGTGGAATTCAAATTGCAGGAATAACCCACCGTATCTCCTTCAGATATAAAAACTCCTTCACTAAATTAAAGAAGAAACGTATTAGTTCAGTTAAAATACCGCATTAAATGACTGCAATGTTGTAATTTGTACTTCTCCGCGCCATCAATACAAGTTGCCTCCTGCGAATTGTACATCATGTTAATGATTTCTTGTCTCTTCACTCTCACGGTGTTCTTCATTTTATCGACGGTCGTTTTTGCCACGCCAAATAAATTTTTCCTTTCCATTTCGGGAGTATTGCGTTTCACATCTTTCTTCCTTTGTATCATAAACAGCGAATCATCCTTGGATAATGTCGGTAATAACATCTTTTGCTCTTGACTGTTCATCATTGGTCTTTGGAAATAAATAGAATTAACGTTTACGTTCTTCCCCATAGTCGATATAACAAAGTTGACGGAACACCGAACTTACAAGAGAGGTATAGATCTTGTAGTCGCCATAGCGATGGTGTTCGTTGCAATTGCCAATGGTAAGAGCACGTGTCTCTCTGTGTTACGAGCTAATACTTTTTTACTGCTAGTGTTAACTAATCTATCTTTTGAAGGAATGTAGATAGTTGACTGATGAATGGAATCTAAATCTGTCAATTTGTGTTCACTGTTGTCCCATCTACCGTAACACAAATCAATGCCACCGAGAAACGCCAGACACTGATCGACGACTACAATCTTTTCGTGATGAGCCCATAAGAAAACACCCGCTCTCGCATGATCTGGATGTCTCAATACTTTTATGTTCTCAGGACACTGTTCCACAAGTCTTTGTTTACTGTAATAACTGTTTATACCTAAAGCTACCTCGATCTCCTTGTATATCATTACGAATACTTTGACACCTTCAGCCTGCGAAAAAAAGATATTTATATAACAAAAATGTATACATCTGTTTTAAATAATTTACCATATGACTTTCAATTTGCAATATTTGATAAAATACATACTGCTTTTCTTTGTAAAATCTTATCTAATCGCCAGTAATCCCCATTTAACATCGGTCTTTTCATATGGATTTCCGGTGATAGCCACCAGTCGGCGATAAAAATCTCTTCTTTAGCGTTTTCTAACGCATCGGCCACAGCCGACATGTAATCGGCTCCGTCCACAAACCAAGTCGCAGATACGGGCGAACGGTAAGGTGCAAATGAGTTGTGCGGATTTGTTTGTATAAAGTCTTTGCCTGTATCAAAATCAAATTATATTTGAACGTAAAACGCGTCACTCATGTTTATTTCTATGTCTCTTAAGTTAGCCCATCCCTAAAAAAAAAAAAAACACATCCGCACCTATATACAACTTACGTGCTAATTAGGTGCTTAATTTAAAGATTTACTGCTCGACTTGTTTGGCAGACAATTAAAATTATAGTGAGGGAGGCTGACTTGATGTCAACCTGACATCAAGTCTTGACCGATTAGGTTGACATCCTGATCGACCCAGATGTGAACCTAACTGATCAGGTTGACGTCAAGTCAGCCTTCCCCACTTTCTTTTTAATGTTCTGTCAAACGAGCTGAGTACCAAATTTTTTAATTGAGCACTTAATTTTTATATAAGTGCGGATGTGTTTTTGTTTTAGGGGGGCTTAGATAGATTTTATTTCTTTGATTAAATCGTACCTTCCGTTCGGATTAAATCGTACCTTCTTTATTACTAATTTCTTGTATGAACTCCATCCATTCTTTGGCTTTTCGTTTGGTCCAACATTTAACGACTATGTGCCTGCTCAGATTCGCTATTTGCACTCCGGTTCGTGAACCTGTGCTGTATATTCCGGAACTAATCCCGAAACCATTATCCATCAGAATAACAGATCTTACTCTTCCATCTTGTGGATTGAGATACGCGACGAAGGTATCTTTAACTATGAGATGTCTGTTGTGCCAAGTGCCGCAAAGAGAGGTGCAGAGATAGTTACACTTGATACAGAATCCGCATTCAAACAGACCACAAAAATTGCACCTGTTTCTACCACGTGATCCAGTCCGTTTTAGAATTGTGCCTTCTTTTCCTTTCATGCCCAAAGCAGCTATGAAAGACAAGTGTGAAATATTCAAAAAATCTATCTGTAAGAAACAGTAATGATGTATAAACATCTGTTTAGTTTGATAAAAGCAATGTCATTAATGAAAATATATTTACAGTATCAGGATGTCTTCTATAGATTTCTATGTTGAGCAAATTCTTCAGATACTCTTCCAGCACCTTTCTTCTCTGATTTAATTGTTCATAAGGCACTAGGATGTCAGGTTTGTTAGGAAATCTGTAAAACATCTCAATTGTAGTTTTTCTACTTCATTACTCAGAGAATGTGAAAATATACAATTAGCACACCTTGGTAAAGCATTACGACGTTTACCCTTCATCTCATTTGCAGTTCCAAGATTTTTCATACTGTTCCTCCTCTCTCTGTGGCTTTTTATAGGCAAGGGAATGTTCAAACTAGCACGATATATTTTTAGTTGATTATGCAGTTGCTGAATGTGCTTGTATCGTTTTTTGATAGTCCACACAAAAGGACCATGTCTAAATTCTATGGTGTACAGATTTGGATTCAAAGGATGTGTGGTTACACTACGCTCATTATCTATGATTCTTACATGTACTTCCTCACCAGGAATAAACACATTGCAATGTTGACTTCTGAGCTTTGGTGGATTGTGTATAACAGTAAAAGGTATTGTACCAAGGATTTCTAATAATACAAAAAAAACAAAAAACACAACTAACAAAAATGTGTAAAAACAAATACAAATTGTATGCAAAATAAAATGATAAATCTGAGTGTAAATTAAATTCACGTGCATTTTAGAAATAAATGTGTAAACATAAAATTTATTAATGACCAGGGAAAGTTTACACAGAGAAAGCTTGACACATAATGTTAATGATAAAGATCAGTCACTCTATCTACAAGACATAAATTTGTATCTACCTTTATTATCTACACATTCTATGTCTTCCTTTTGAACTTGTACCGTCTCTCCATTCTCATTAACTGTTATTTCTAATGAATCAGGTACTTCCAAGGCATCATCATATTCAGACTCCTGTGACAGCATACGAGTTAGTCTAGCTGACGTAGACTCGGCTTCTTCGCTAGCCATTTTTGCAGATTTCTATAATTTCGTCAGAAAACAAAATGTTAAAATTTTAGTTAAATATTTATTAAAACACTACGTATGACAACGAATAGGTCTCAAACATATTGTTACACTGATAACGTCACCAATAAGACGCTGTCACCAAAGAACCATACGAGAAATCTTCATTTACTTCATAAAAAAAAAACTACGATATGTTACCAATAGACTTATCTAGTGTCTCTAACAAATTAGTAATTTACCTTTGAATTTTCATGCAGAACACAATTCTAGCCTAAAAGCGTTTCGCCGATAGCGCATCGTGCGTGATCGTGCGTGCTATTGCACAGCTGATTATTTTTCTCAGATATCTGCGCAACCACGCATTGCTACAACAAAAGAACACTCAAGTCAATTAAACAACACGATCATCATGACAGCCACTACGAGCCACTACTGGCTATTACGCTAGATTACGCGTTCGTCTCTATCAAGGCGCGTTATTCATCGCGATGACCGCCACGATGGCTGGCCGGACTCACACCGGACATACAGACCCACTCACATCATCGACTATTTTGTTCGGCTATCATGCTCATTTACATGATCGCTTTATATTCCGTTTTCAAATTAAACCGCGGCTTGAGATAAAGCTGAAGCTTTCCGGGAAACGAACGAAGAGATCGGAGAGAAATACCAGAAATAGAAAAGGTGTAAAAAGTGCAGCTTTTGTTTCGGAAAACAAAGAATCGTTTCGAGATCTCAACGAGCTCAGCTACTTTGCGCAAAAGCACGGAAAACAATCGCTTTTGCGTCAAGATAGTCATGAAATTTGATGTCTCCGTGATGTGTACAAACTATATACGCGATATCTTCGAATATTTTTACTGACAGCTGAAGACACCAAGCTGTGCAAGAGTAAGTTGTCTCAATGAGCAAGTAAATGCTTGATAATACAATTTTTCTCCGTGCTTGGAAAGTTCTACGTATTTTTTTTTTTATTATTCTTTCGAAAAAAAACCTTCCTGAAAATGGAACACATGTGTAACGATGATTTGTGAAATGTACAAACGAGAAATCGTTCGACTTTTCACTTCCTTCAACATTGCATTTTCAAACGCAAGTAGAGTGCGCGCGCGTACTCCCGGGGCGTGTATTTATGTCGTCGTGTTTTAATACCCGTGCATTAAACAAACGGTCAAGCAAGTACATCACGAAAGTAATTGGATCGTCATTTTCTCTTATCCGACTTTCAGTCGATCACGCATTATTGATCTTGGTCGTTGAAACGATCTATTTCTTGACATAGATGACCAGGAGAAAGCGCGCGATGCGCGCTACGAATGGGTTTCTTATCGGACGCTCTTTGTGCGTTCAATTTACCGGTATTTTATTGCTCGCGAATTAATTGCGCACGCCTCTTTCTAAAAGCAATAACTGTTGCTTTCCTTCCTCTCTTTACAGACGTCCAAGTATATTCAGTCGGCCTGATTCTGCGTTGGACTAATTTAGGCATTTGCAAGATCCTTAAAGAAAATGTCTGCGATTGGACGTCCTTGGAATTGTTCTGCATAATTCGGGGACCACTCCTTCGACACCAATGCCTTTGTTTCAAATTGTCTCACCTGTGTACCATCTCAAAAGAGAGTAAGTTAATACGAAGTCAAGTATTAGCTTTACATATATATAGATCTCTTGATTCTTTGTTAATGATGTGACTTTTATATGTTCTGTGCATGGAATTGAAATAATATTTGTTTCTGGAATGATAAAGATAGGGCAAGATTGGCAAAACATCAGATATATTTTATTTTCTTGCATATTGTTGCACATTGTAAGCTAATCAAGGATTACCACTTGACTCAGATAAAGATGCAATCAATATCAAAACATGTAATCTTATATCTGATTAAATGCCTCTTATCGCATGTGTGAATTGCATTAAAAAATTAAAATCTCATTCAGCCTTTCGAGTATAATCACTTTTAAACAAATTTTAGTAAATTGAGACTTGTGGAATATATTGTGTGATGCAATACAATAATTGCAATAAATTCTCAATAATCTATTAAAAACTAAATTTTAATTAATTATTAATTAATTAATTATTTATTATTTAAATTGTTAAATGTACTTTAAATAATAATTTAATTTAATTTTCCACCAATGATAATAAAACATTTTCAGATTAAGATGACTGTTGCGGATTATGCCGGTCTATTCGGTATCACTCTGATCACTGAATGTGTTTTTCACATCAGCGATATGTGTTACAGAGAGTAATAATGACGATAGCCGGTGGCGATAGCGAGATGGTGATAGGCATGGCAGCAATCGGCCGTGGTGGAGGTGACGGTGGCGATGATGGTGATCGCCGTGGTGGTGGCGGTTCTACATTCGGGCGAAAGGGAAAATGCCTGGTCGAATGGCTTTTTTTTCTCCCCCGTTGGCGAGCGGAATTTTTGACACGGCCTCCCGTTCGATCGACTTGCATTTGTCTCGGAGCATTCTACCGATCATCGTCCTCGTCCTGCGCAGCGAGAAACGCGCGAAAAATCGGCGCGTCCGAAGATGCGTCACGTGCATCGTCTTACCTGATTGGACCAAGCTCGATTCGCGCTGATTCTTAAAATTCTGTGATCGTTTACCTTTCTCGGTTGTCCACCGAGTTTCGCGACGATTTCTTACAACGAAATTTCTAAAAAAAACCTAGTGACTGTTTCCTCGCTTCGAAAACGCCGCGATTCGTTTTATTTATTACGACTCGCCAAGTTTCTCCGCTTAATCCGTTATCGGAGAAAGTATTACCAGGATTGCCAGGGCGAATTGTGCTGTGTGACTTGAAATGAAACATAGGATTAGACGAGATTGACGCTAGCTGCAAGGTGAGCTATGATCAACAACGTGTGTTCTTTAAACTCTGCATTTTGAATATTTGCGTTTAATGTGAACAATTTGATTTACAAAACAACATTTATTGCAAACAAAGTATTTATATCGATTACATAAGAATAATGAGTTGAAAAAGTTTATTTTTATAGTAACATTATCATAAAATTACGATAAATTGTTATTGTCATAATTCGTCGTGACTAATTTTCGCGCGGCCCAAAAGCGCGCGACTCTGTAACGAACCAGGTTCAGCTTAAACTGACCGTTTCTCGCAGACACAACTCGGCAGACCACTTTCACGTGCACAAACCGCCGCAGATGTATGACCTCCGTTTTCTTACGTAAAAGTCGGGCACCCATGTAATCATAAACGAACGATATCGCTCAAACGTCGAAAATTTTATCACTTCCGTCGAGCAATTATATTCAATATGGACATTATCTATTTGAACGATAATTCGAACATGACGTCGACAAAAGCATCTCGGTCTCGGAGAGTTTCCTCTCATTAGTGTTTCACGCTTGTAAACCATCAATTTCGATTATTAACATATTGCGCGTGAAAGAGATGAAAGCGAAAAGGAGATCTCGGTGTTATATGATGTTTTTCATTTCAAATTGTTCACAGAAAATTTTATTGTTATATAATTACTAAAAAATTAAATTAGCATCTTAAATGCGTAATGTTATATAAAGCGAACATCTGTTACAATTTGCAGTTTCAGCGCATATGTCTGTTTCAGTGCAGTTTCAACAAATATATAAACAAATTTTTATTGGATTTGGTTTTTCTAAAAGTTTTACGTGTTGCAAAATGTTACTCTCGGAGAACAACGCGATACTGTATCGCCGATCATGTATCGCGTGGAAAGAATTTTATACTTTCTATCGGCGCGTACATAGCCGTAAGTACATACGAATAAACGTGAGAAATTAAAAGTCGGTGATTACGAAGCTCGATTATTTGATTCCTGATCGCACGCGATCCCTGCCGCCGCTTCTTTATATTTTTTTTTCTTTTCCCAGACATTATCCCCTCGCGAGTTCTCGCCTGAGCGAGAATATTCGACGTATGTGTATGTAACAAATGTTCGCGGAGCGAATTCGCTTGTATTGTATCCTGCGGTGGCAAATGGCCAACTTCGGGAGCACAAGTGGATAGAATCATAAGACAATGTTGCATTCGCGATTACTTGCAGAACTGAATGTAACACACAATTGCTGCAGATGATAATCGGAAGGATAATAGCGCGCAATTCGCGTATCTCATCGATCCTTCCCTCATCACGACGCGCTTCCATTCATCTGTGCGCCCAATAAGGCACTCGTCCGAGTTATCGATTTGTTCACGATCGATTTGTTCGCGGTGGATTGAGATTTGAATCTTGCTTCTGATAATTCATTAAAAAGTATTTACGACGATGATGTTGCGACCGTATATTGCGACGGAACTAAATAATACAAATGCAAACTGCATGTGTGCAGATCAATTACGCGGATTGTCATGGATTATAAACTTCTCCTTTCCCGTGAGTGATGATGTAACAAATTAGTCGCAAAGAGCACGCGTGTGTTCTTTATTTCTTTAATGTAATTATCTTATGTTCCATCGAAAACTGGGCGAACCAGAATGCGTTCGCGCCTGTTGCGCGCATTACTCGCGCATTACTCTGAAAATGAACAACGTAACTCGATAGCGACTAACAGCCGGCAAGAGTAAAAGTAAATTTGAGCAACGCAGGCAATGCTTGCGTTTGGTCTGTGTGCGCATATATTGAACTGACCCAAGTACACTCGGTGTGCACGTTGAAAGGCACTTGAATGCGGTTATGAAAACAGAACTTCGAAAACCATATTGTTGTTCAGGTGTCAAAAGCATTTACACGGTCACAAATATCGCGTTTATCGCGGAAAGGAATAAAGATCATCTTGTCTTCGATTATTTTAAAGACAGAGACTCAAACATAACATGAACGCTTAAAGATAATTAACATGTCGAATTTGTAATATTTTCACTTGTGAAATATTTTTATTAGAAAATATCTTCTATTTTTTTTCTACATGTACGTATTTAACGTATGATCCTTCTGGTTCATTGATTGTTCAATATTTTTCAGAATGGCGAGGACGTTTTCGTTGAGCTTGGTACTGGCGTTGCTGCTAGTCTTCGTCGTTATCGAAGCCTCTCGTGGACAAACTAATCAGGTGAGTAATTTGTCAAATAGCGCAATGTACATGCTTGTATATTTTGTTAGAAAAGAAAGGAGAAAAACTTGCGTTTTTTGAAAAACATTTTTGTACATAGTTCTAACATCATCTGTTTTGCGTGCAAATTGAGACGTGAAAAGTGAATAAGCGCAAAAATAAAAAAACTTGGGAAAGAGAAGCATGAGAGCGCAATTTATTTATTTGCGCGTGATAAACTTGAGAACCGATAAGATCCGTTTTAAACACCTTTTGTGTCAAGGATGCGTACTTAACGTAACTTTACATTGCGCTGTGATTTTCTTTCCTTCTTTTTTCTTTTTTTTTTTTTTTTTTTTTTTGGAACGAGTCGATTCGTATTATTCGACGGAATCGCGCAGGTGAAGTTGCTTGCATGCAATGAACGTTGCTCGGTAATTAGAGATCGAGAAAGGAAGCAGTTCCTTATGATGATTACTTGTATAACAAAGGAAAAGAAAAACTACTCGTCACGAATGATTCACGACACTCTATCTTTGAAATAAGTGCGGCAATAAGTCGGTTTCGATTACGATTGCAGATGCGCAATTTCAAACTGCGCGTCTGATAAGAGTTCATAAAAATATTAATTACATTAAATTACACGCCACATAAATATTAAAATCTTATTTGTTTAAAGTGAACTCCGCCAAATGCACTCTCAAGATTTTAGCGGATGAAATTTCTGATGAAAATTAACAAGATGTAAAGTTTACCATCGATGCAATCAAGATATTTCGCATACTTCGTATAGAAGAAGAAATTTCTCGCGTTATAAAAAATCGCGCGGAGCGACATTTGCGGGATCGAATACATTAGCCGATTTAACTGTAATAACGCGGATGAAAATGAAAGTGCGAATAACTTAGGTTGTATAAAAGAGAAACTAGAAACACGCTGCGATTTGTCAATGTGCTAAGTCGTCGTCATCTTTTTCTGACGGTCGTTCGACTCGCAAATCAAGTTCGGATTCACAGATCTTGTTCGTTTTGCATTCGCCTAATAATAACGCGATTGCCACTAGGAAGATCTCTCGGACGCTTTCGCCGAGACTCTTTCACCAGGCAAAAGGTTGACTGAAACAAGTTCCGACGTGCACAAATAATCCATCCTTCTCTTATCAGAAGATTTATCCGAATGTCGTAAGAATCTTCCGGAAACTCGTTGTCTCGTCTTGTCGCACGCACAAGTTTGTTGTCACGCGTGTGTACATTGATTACATAATGAATGATGATGATCATTCTTAACTTAAGGATGTCATTTGACGCTTGACAGAGACGCTTAAATACCATTTCGTTCGCACAAAAGGAAGTTGCGATCTGCGCGACCGCCTTTTATGAGGTCAAGTTTATCTCTCTCGAGAATTAAAAAACAAACTAACGTTAATTGTTATTGATTATTTCCCAAGTAGTAATTTTGCTATCTTTTTTCAGAGACGTCGCTAGAGAGAATATTTACGTCGCAAAACGTCAGCCCGTGTATTTGGCTCAAACACATTTCTTCTGTTTTGTGCAAATCAATCAAGCGCGATAAAATAATCGTTTCTCTTCTCCATCTTTTCTGAAAAAAAAAAAAAAAACGCGAAAGTTGCACACGTCAAACTTCCACGTGTGTCTCGCCGCTATCTTTTTTTTTTTGCGAACAAACGTCAGCCGTGAGAGATGAGCTTCGGAGATTTCTATCCAAGAGAATTGCGGGACATAATTAAGTGTTTATCTGTTCGATATACCGTTTTATCTATTGTATCTAAATTGGTTCTACTTCTCGAGCGATTGAATTCCGTGCGGTTAAAGCCGTACATATCGTTAATTATCGGTCAATTATATATACGTCACACAGGTGCTTCAGCCATAATACAATGCGCTTGAGCTAAGCTTCAAGCGAGCTATCGGTAATCCGATACGCGGAAATTTTCTCGGGCGCTCGTTTCTCCGCGCTCCGGTTTTACGAGACAGCCAAGTGTTTTTGCACGTTTGGAAACGCTCCATCGTGTAATGGCGTATAAATTATGAAAACTTCTACAGACACAGTTTTACTTTTTCGGAAGCTCGTTACAATCTTTTTACATAATCACGAAACAATGACTAAAACTACTTTGTACACATAATTGCTTAAATAAGTAAATGCATTAATTAAAATTCACGAAACTCTTATTGACCGCGAGAGAGACCTGTTCTTTTATATTACGTCATCAACTAATTGTGAATTGTGATTGTTTAATTCTCTCACATTTAGTAAACATACGGGAACAGCTCGCGTGCCACATATCGCGTTGGTGCTGACAGAGCACACAGCGCGGAGAACAGAGCGTGTACATATAAATGGAGTGAGAGGATTAAGGAGAAAAAAAGAGATCGCAAGTTTGCATGGACCACGCCTATAGTCGTGCGCCGTTCGCTTTTAACGAACGATATGTGCATACCGCGTGATCCAAAATATTTTCTCCATTCTTGCGACCTAGTTGGACGTTGGTGTATTTTTGTCACGGATATAACGTTGATTGAAATCAACTCACGACGCGTGGGTAAATTGCGGCGCGAGGAAAAAGATCAGTTCTCCGTTCAAGTTGAATGAGTAAAAATTAACTCATTCACACTTGTACTGCGAGAAAAAGACACGGAGAAGCTCGTGCGTGTGATGTCAAAATGATGAAATTCTCGAATAACAAAATTCTTCGCAATCAGCATCGGTTTCATTAATATTGCTAACGCGTGTTCCCTCAGCGAATACGAGGCTAATTAATTTGCCATGCACATCGATGTTCGCTTTTCTTATCGGATCTAATGACACGTTACGTAAATGCAGAAAGACTGCATTTCTCATTCCAGTTTTCCATTCCAGGACAGTTTTTGCAGTCGTTGTACAAGTGTAATGGCTCTTTACAAATCATCGCACCGACGTCCTCGCACCGACATCTTTCGTCATAATAACTGCGTTACGGTATGAAGATCTGTTCTCGATTAGTAAATCATCCCGCCGGCGGAAATCGGTGCACAGTTCAAGGCGGACACAGTTTTGCAAAGAAGAAACGACGCTTTTATTACCCTTACGATCAATCCGCCGATTTATATCGGACCGCTTCTTCGAGTTGGAAAAATATGAACTTAATGAGAATGACAATACTCGGTTTTGCACGCAACTCTTGACCTGCCGCTCTCACTTTCCGCGCGACGTCTCGTCGCCGTCAGATCGCGGCGCGAGACCTTTATAATTACATGGACGCAAGTAACGCAATATATTCTAGAAATATGATGCGATCTGTATCTAGCAAAGGTTGTTACACGTCAGGATCGAACGCCAATACACTCCACTTCGAAGGAGTATTTCGTAATTTATAATCAACGTCTCGTTGCCCTCGTTTAATCCCGATACACGTTTACACATACGTACTGTAACATGTACAGATTGTGCACTTGTGATAAACGTGCGTCGCGGCTCGATGATGTTTTATTGCGTGCGTAGGTACGGATACACACGAGCTGATAAGACTCACAGACGGATGTGGCACGTTGCACAAGCGCGCACGAGCGCGATTTAAATCGAGAGTTTTCCATCGGAGAAAGCGCTTCTTCTTCGCGTCGTTCACTTCGCCGGGTTTCCTGATAATTTATCTTATCGCCTTCGGCTCTTCTTATTCCGGTCGATTTTTTCCCAAATGTCAAGCTTGTAGAAAGAAAATATGTGTTTAGAAATGTCGGGTTGAGCGAATTGGGTCAAAAATATTTGTTTATGCAACAATTCGCATCGAAGATTGCGAATATTCGTATCGAACGTAGCAATTTTGCGGAATAGTCGCGCGGGGCAAAGCTCTATTCTATATTATTTAAATTCAGTGACGTGCGCAAACGCAATTATGTAATAATTTCTTCATATTTTATGCAATATTGCACCGCTGGTGCGTTTTACACGCATTAAACCGATTGTTACAATAACGATCCACTCGCACACCAAACGTCTGGGAGTCTGAAATCAATTGTAACACGCAAGAAGCCACAACGCAATAAAATTTACTTTCTCAGTCGTCTTGGAATCTGTAACATTCGAGGGATGATATTCATTTAAACGCGTGAGAACGAACGTTTATTGTTCCCGCAAGCTGAATCAGCCGTCTGGGAAGCGCAAAGAACACGTTGGATTTTTTATTGTTGAGAACTGAAAACTAATTTCTCAAACCAATGCGCTCGTAGTAAAGGAAATAAAATGTCAGGACATAAATATCCTTGGATTGAAAGAAAAATCACCGTTACATTACGTGAATTATTTCTCATCGCGTCTCGAAGACGATTTAATGCTTCTTTTGAGAAAGATTTAAAAAAAAAAAGCACTTTCTCTACTAAACATTTATTTCCGGATTTCGTAAGCGAATGCGTAAAAATCGAGGTTGAAATTTCGATATTGTGAGAATAAAGAGCGTATAAATTCAAGATACGTACTTCAGGACGCATAGATTTCAAGATATGCGTTCAGCATTCGTGATGTTCGACATGCAAGCGCCTCTTCAGGCGTTTTAACGTTCGGTTTCGCTCATTAACGAGAAATGTGTTGCTGTGCATTACAATATTATATTGCAAAACTCTTGCTCGCGCCTATCAGAGATCATTGCAGGCGTTCTAATCTACGATTATTTACTTGCAATTGTTTATCGTTGATCTACAATCATGTATGTTCTATGCAGATTATTAAGTGCCTCAATCTTTGGGTGTTAATGAATTCAATACTGTCTCGCATCGATTGTCATCTTACACGTAGATATTGTAATCAAAATGTGCGAAACTCTTTGTCTACGTTTGAATATCATATTATATCTAATTTTGAGATAGTATTACTATGTGCAGACACAGAAGACGATGTAAAAAAATTTATAGGAGAAAGTGAAAGATGATCTCGTAGTAATACGAGAGCAGAAAAAACTGGCTTTTGGGCTCGACGAGACCACACCTTTGAAACAAGTCCAAGATTCGACCAGATTTCTAGGTCGCTCGCGTGACTTACACATCATGTACAATCTACACATGGACATATGTATGAAGACAAATTTTAAAATACATTACAGACGGATTAATATATTTGACGAGGACGCAGAATGTGATAAATTACAAATGTGTCAGAAAATGATTGCAGGCAATCATTTTGTTTTTTTTTTTTTTACAGATATGAGTTGGCAAAAAAATAGAACGAGCAACAGCTGCGAACTTTCGCAAGAAGCAATATAGAAAAGGTTTACGAGTTGACTTGAATTAAAAGCAGGTTAAATAAAATATTATTGATGCGAATATCAAGGACAAGGCGCCCGGACGTAGACGACTCTCTTAGATTCGACGATGCAGAAGTAGTCCACCTTCGGGCGAGAACTCCCTCTCACTTAATCAAATAACTTTTCCGAAATCGCAACGCGTGCTACAATTGCGCAACAAGGTCCAGACAATTTCGAAAATTCTGTCAATCGCGAGTGTCATACCTTGAGTTAAATTTTAATTTCAACTCTCTCTCTGATCTCGATATCGTTCCCTTTACACAAGCCGTTCCGGAACTATCGGGACACTCCCTCCAATCATAAACTCTTTTACGATTCCTGCGGCAGTTTTTTTGACGGACATTTAATTGCACGTTATGTCGTGTGGATATCATTTACGTAACATTTTTTTATAAGTGATTCTTAATTATAGATCATTGCTTGTAAAAAAAATAAGTGATACAAATGATATTTATTGTTTTTTTTTTTTTTTTGCAAAAGTACTTTAAAGAAAAACTTGCAATATTTCATAGAGACGTCAGTAATTAATGTCTAATCACTGTTCCTCAAAGATTTCTTCTCTCGAGTTGCTTAACGAGCGCCCAAGTTGCTGACACTTCATCTCTCTTATGTCATCGAAGCCATTAAATCTGCATATTGCTCGCAAAGAGAGTACATCATTTCCTAATTATCCACTTCGCGATTACACGCAAATCCAAGATTCAAGCAGGTTCACCGCGGCTCGCTTTTAGTAGAATATCTTGGCGGAGTAACATAGCGTGACGTTACACACCGACTTTTACTTTCAGTATCCACTGATTGCAAGACGAAGTGCAGAATACCGAACGCCGTATTCACACGCCGCAAAATTTTCACGGCCGTTTTTCCAAAAAATCTTCGTGCATCTTTTCCAAATCTGTGAAACGATGAATTTTCTACGTTCGATACGAGACAAAAATTCGACACGTGAGAACGACAAGTCCATCGGATTGTGTCTTATGCAAACGTCCAACATCGTAAACAAGTCCGATTAAAACAAAGGAAAAAAAACTATCGAACGAAGAATGTGCACGCTAGAGTCATTTTCCTCCGAGCTTCCAACGGGTCGTTGCAGTCACGAATGATTTAATGCCGCTTATTAACGCCGACGGTGAAGGTATAATCCTGTTGACGAGGAAGCCTCCTCAACTATTTTTCTAGCAACAACTGGAACCGCCAATTAATTGGATCCATTGGACGTTATTGTCAACGACGGCCGATCGCGGTTATTACCCATTTAATCGTAAATACCAGGGGATCGTCTTAATCGCGTAATTGCTACCTTTTCGCGATTTCGTCAGATATGACATCTTCGCAATATCGACCTGTCGCGTATCTCGCTGAGATTTTTCACTGTGTCTGTCTCTTTCTCTCCCGATGATAGTGTCCGGATTTCGATTACGTGATACGCTCCGTCTGTTTCAATTGAGGCATAACGATCGCGACTTCTAAGTGCACGTTGAATCAAACAATTATTGCTATCGAGTGATTGTTCATCAATCACTGAGACTTGGAACTACGATGTATATCTCGAAAAGCAACATTCAATGTACTTTCTAATTCATACGGCGACGCAAAAGAAGAAGAAAATTCTCTTGTACTTTTTTAAACAAATAAATATATTTTATTGACATATTTATTTTATGTCAGTTCCGAATATTAAACAAATCATTAACAATTAAAGGTAAAAAAGTAAAATCTATTTCTGCGATATACTTGTTTTTAGGAAAATGGACAGAAAATACAGAGCCGCGGCACGACGCGATACAATTCCAAACCGACAGAATCGAGCGTCTCCACGTCAACGATCGGGTCGCAACGCGACAAGAGTTCTTCCCACTCGGAAGCGGCTTCCAACTTGAGAAAACACGAGACGCATCTCGCGAGAGAAAGTCCGAGCAGATCGTCAAATGCGAGATCGTCAAAAACGACCGACTCGGTCGCTACGTCACGTACGAATTCGAGACACGTGAACCCCGGCGATACTTTGCGAAATCGTTCGAGATCGCACGTCACACCCGTCAAAGAAGAGGTAACAAAGAACAGACAGAGCGACAACCAGGAAAACGTGCCCGAAACGCAAACGCCGAGACGACAGACAGCCTCGCGACGAATATCTTCGGACGTGTCTCCCGTTTGGGTGGATGACGCAAGGCTGGAACAGGAGGTGTTCACGAAGTCGCCTGGACACTCCAGATCGAGAACGGGAAGGAAGATTTACAACGAGAAAGAAACAAGACGGGCAGTTTCGTCGACGACAACTGAAAATGTTGATAAAATCGAGATAAGACCGAGCGGCGGATCGGAAAGCGAACAAACACAACCGAAAAATTCGCGATTGACTGAGAATGTTGGTTCTTTAAACGCGTCGACAAAAGATGTAATCGCGAATGTCACTCAGGATAAAATAAAAGATCGCGATGTTCTGCTGTCGGGCTCCGAGAGCGTCAGAGTGGACGTCCCTCTGGCAGTCAGAAACGACGAGGACGCCAATCTTCTGGCTGCGACTTCGTCACCCAGACAGACCGCGAGACCGATCAAGGAGAAGAACAGCAACGATATCGCGAGATCGAAGAAGACCAGACAATCCGATCGGTCGAAATCCCGTGGCAGATCGCCGAATGAATCCAATGCCGAAACAGCGAATTCCGGAAATTCTCGACGAGGTTCGTCCAAGTTTGGCGGCACTGCAGAAACAAACGAACGATCTTCCAATTCGAGACACAGATCGAAGAGCGCCAGTTCCAGGAGTCGTTCCAAATCGAGAGACACAAATACGACCGAAGGCAGAGGTAGAGGCAGAACTGGCGATTCCGAGATCAATGGACGAACGGAAACGCGACGTGGTTCGTCCACCGACAGACGTGCCGGAAGCGAAGGAAAGCGAAGGACCAAGGATGGCAGATCGAAAGTCGCGGAAACTAAAGTGGAGCAAGATGCTCGAGCGCATCCCAGAAGTCGGTCACGTTCTGCCAGCAATCTCGGTGAGTTTCTCGGTCTTGTTGCTTGATTTAATATAACTGTCCAGATTTGACGCTGTCAAGATTTTCAGATAATTACAAAAACGTTAAAACTTTAATTTATTTATTTGTAAACGCGCATAAATTTACACATGTAGTTTTTTCGCAGACGTCGTGACTACCGCTTTCATCCCGAAAGTGACGATCGCCGAAACAACGACCCTACCCACCCTGGAGACGGAGATTACGACAGCCGCTTCTGCCTACATGACGACGAGGTCGTCGACAACCGCGCGAACGCCAACTTCAACCGAACGAGCTTCGCGAAACAAGGGAAGAGGAGAAAGTTCTTCTTCCCGATCGAAGAAGCAGTCGAAGGAGGACTTCTTTAATCACGGTCTAGGCTTTCGTGGTCGAAAGATCGGCTTGACCGAGGGAACGTCTTCGAGCGTTGCGGATTTAAAGGCCACCACGTCGAAAAGCGAGACGCAATTACGCGGTAATCCCGGGTGGACTCTCAGACGCCGACCCAGTCACGTCGGTCACGATGCTGCTTCGACTACCACCTTTACGTCAGTTAATCGGGATCAGACCAACGAGATAATCTCGCCGACGGAATCATCGAGCGGCACCGAAACGCCGGCGTTGAGTAACGCGAAAACTGGAAGAAGAGGCACGAACAGGCCGAAAGCGAAAGATGAAAGCAACACCGTATCAGCGAGCGTCACGACGAAGAGCGTGACAAGAGGAAGCAAAACTTTCAGCAAAACCGAAGGCGCCGGTCTGTCAAAGAAGATAGAAGTCGAGAGCGACAATTATCCTCCCGCATTTCGGGCCAGGCTGAATCAACTGGTGAGTCTGAATCTATTCAAAACAATCTTTTTTTATATATATATTGTACACATATAATATTCCTTTTTCTCTCGAGTTATTTCTAAATCAATCAGCTAAAAAACTCAGTCAAATACTTTCAGAAAAATTTTAATCAAAAATTCATCGGGGCACAAACCACAACTAGGAGCAGCGTCCAGGTAAGACACTGGCTTACTCTCGTAAATCTCAATCTAACCAATAATAATTTTGTAAATTTAACAAAGTAACAATTCATATAACATTTTTTTTTACATCCGATCTTTCTAAAACTCGAGTCACTTAAATGCAATTACAAAATATTGAAATTAGCGATACTTTTTGGCATGAAGTAGTACTTGGATCTTGAATTCTTAATTCAAAACGAAAACGTTAGCATGTCGTAACTCACGCCAACGAGTGCGTAAAGGGGACTGACAGAGAAGTAAGATCAAATTAATATGGTGGTGTCTCTCTACTACCCGACATCTTTCTGTGTAAATTTTTATACACACATGTATAAAGCTTGGAATGCCCCTCCTACATAGGAACACCTAAAGGAACATACGTTACGTCGGCATGCACGGTCCAGCACGATGCATGTATCCGAAAAACTCGAAACCGTGGGAAACCGTGCGTTTGCGACAGACGTAGTTCTAGACGCCAACCCTACGAATCCCCTAACTTCGTTCCCCGGCCCAGACACGCGACACGTAAGAACAAAACGAGTTTTAATGGCAGATTGAGAATTTTGCGCATTGAGAAACAAAAAATCGCTTCACCATTCCCATGCGTTTCCCATGCTTCGGAGATTTTTTCGCCACCCCATAGTCCCAGACAAACGTCCATTCTAAGGAAGAATTGTTTGTTACTTCTTGCACATATTTTTTTTTTACTGTTTTCCAAATTTAAGATAACAATGGCAAGTAAGAAAAAAAGCTTAACTTCATTTTTCATTAAAAAAAAAAGCAATCATTAGAAATCATTTCTTCGTAATCAGTCATCGAATTGCGACAGCTTCTCGAGAATCATTACGATCGACGCACCGACAGAGTAGAACAGAAAGGGAGGAAGTAAGAATGTAGTGTGTTGTAATTATAGAAACAAAAAAAAAAAAACGAACTCGCACGTAAACGCATCATCAAGAACCAATCAGAACTGGACGATGATGCGTCATTAATATCTTTGCGATTGATTGAGCACCAGTAAAAAGCTTGTTTATAGTGACTGGTGATGGTGAAACATAATCGGAACGGAACGATTCTTAAGGAAACCTGCTCGTTCGCGGGAAGGCTTTCGAAATGTGTCTGCGGAGACGCTTTAGTGGACACGGGCGCAACAATGAACATCCAAACGAGACTGGATCGAACGACTCCGTGACGCAAGGAGTGGCGAATCCTCGACGAGAAGTTCTCTCAAGATGTACTAATTGGAAAAAAAAAAACCTATTGAAGTAGCAAATTCTCTTATCAAAATTGTCGATCGACGCGGTCTTTGAACGCGGATTTTACTTCGTCTTTTATGAAAAGCGATTGGTAATGAATAGATGCGTTTCAATTGATGTACTCAATGTAATCAATGAATAAGTATAAGGGTTCGGGAAGTTTTGCAAACTGGTTTTGACATAATCGACTGGTCTTTTCTTTTCTCTCTCTCATAATACGCTGCTCGTTAGTTCAGAAAGAGAAAGTGCACCTCGTAGATAGGTCATTGAAGCAAATCAAGTAACGGGTTATTCAAATGGATAATTGAACTTGATGTGACGCTCTTCTCGATAATGATAGTTAAGTATCGAGATATTCGCTACCTTTTCTTGAATGCTCTCTGAACTCTCTTGACTAGGAAAAAAATCCGTCATATGTGGACAAATCCCATATCTAGTTTTACGCATCTAGGCGTGTGCAATTATATACAATTATGTACGAGATTGAGAGGATCTCACATGTGATTGCACATGTGATTGTAATCAGATGTACAATTTGTTCGTACATGAAGGACTTTTTTCCCGGTTATCCTTTTTGTAAAATAAAATAAAAAAATACGTATTTCACAACAGTGCTTCGCACAGAGTATACGTAACAAAAGTGAGATTAAATAAATATCTTCACAGAATCTAAACGTTCTTGCGTAAAAATTGCGACAATACGTTCGTATTGTCCAGTGATGGGAAATGATATATACTTGTATCGATATAATTGAAAAAGAAAGAGAAAGGAAAGGTAGAGTTTAATACGGTTGCGTTCCTTGGAAACGGTGGTGTACCCATTACATTTGTTCGGAAGATAACGTATATAAATAACACCGGTGTGTAATTGCACCGGTGTGAGAGAGATTGCTTATTAGAAAGATATAAATTCAATTAAAGATAAAAATGGCACAGATCGATTGCTTGTCTCGCGACAATACCGGTCGTAAAATAGAGCGTTTTAGTTAATAGAAGTAAGGTGTGTATTTTCTTTCGGGAGATAATTAAAGAATATTAGTTTTGTGTGATAATATATTTTTTGTATATTGTACATATATATATATATATAACATGTGTGCGCTGCATCTGCAAACAAAAATACAATAACATGAGAACAAACATTTTTGTATAAAATTTTACGTAATACAATAATTCACTCGAGTGTTTGCACATCTTTTGTAGATCAACTAGCGGGTAGGTTACGATTAATATTAGCGCAAATATATTTTATCACGAGCTTAGATTTGTTGTAATTTTTGTATATTTCTTTACATAGTTTTGTTTTGTTAACAGATTCGCTTGTTTTTACCTGGTTTTTGTCACATTTTATATAAGTTGTGTTGCAAATTTTGAGGTAAAAATTGTGTCTGATCCAGTTCGTGGTGTCTGACGAGTTATACGATTATAAACTTTCAGTCGTTATCCGCGACAAGGCAATCTTGGTTCGAGTATATCGTTAGCCAGCTGGTTTGGTGGATCGTCTTCTTTCTTCAGTTCTCCCGGCTTCTATTTTCCTAAAAGAGAAAAAGTTGTAGCGCTCTTAGATCGATACGTCGGCTTTTTTAAAAAAACAAACGCTAAGGATCACAATTCATTACGTTTCCGCATTAATTTTCGCAATCTTGAGAACACCTCTTCGAGTCGAGGAGAACGAATATCTTCTTGTCGAGGTCGTCGTCGTGCTGCACTAACAGAGTCCACCTACGAGCTTTCCGCAGGTTGCTTGCGAACGCTTGGCCACTTTCGTCACACACTTAAATTGGAGCTGTTTGAACGACCTTTTCAGGCAACGAAATCAAACCCAGCGACTCTGTTCTCCGAACGGTCCAAGATGAAACTGGACTTAGCTAGGAGATTAATCAAACCCGAACTGAACTTTGACGAGAACGACTTCGACGTGACGACGGTCGCTTATTCCGGCAAGCCAAGAGAGGTTTCGGCGGTCAGCGAGAGCAAGAACGTAGAAAAGACCACGAGAGCGAGCAGCCAGCTCAGCGTCAACGCTCGCGCCAACGCGAGTTCGATCAGTGAAAACGCGCAGAAAGAAAAATCGGTCGTGGGAAACAGATGGAAGACGCTGGTGACCAGAAAGCTATCGCCGAAGGATCGAAATAACGAAGGTTTGCTCAGACTGCTCGCGAACGCGAAGAATCGAGCGACTTCCGAAAGAACAGTTACATCCGTGAAAGGAAAAAGTTCCACCGAATCGAACGTTATAACGCGTGGAATTTCGCATCGCAGCACCGTATCCGGAGCAAAAACAGCCGCCACGACCATCGGTACGACGAGAGTTCGACCCGCAATATCGCAAACCGTTGCAGCATCAAGGGAGGAAATCTCGACGTTGGCGACAGAACCCGAAGACGCGAACGACATTATTACAACCGTCGAGCCGCTTAAATTAAATAAAATACCTGCCGAAGTAACTGAATTCAATAAACAAGA